>JAKTPZ010000025.1:70229-103846 GCA_030579215.1 Maudiozyma pseudohumilis
GGCTGTCTCGGTTCATTCGCAAGCCCTCGGAGAATGCTTTTATCCAAGTTCCTAAACAACGACACCTCCAGAAAAGGGACAACCATCTGTGGATTGAAACCTGGTGTGTCGATGATATCTATAGGGATCGGGGCGTAGGATGGGGGCACGTAGTTCTTTGGCACACTATTTTCGTCGTCGTGCGACTGGTGTACTGGCAGATGATCCACTGAACCGCCCTTCGCATACGAGGAAGCTGATGCTGTGTGTTTGTCTGAAGCAGACGCATACCTCACTTGCAAGTTCTTGTCCGGTAGAGAGTCTGCACTGCCGGCGTGCGAACCCGCTCCACCTTTCTTCAAGTCCAGATTCTTCATGAAGAAATTGTTTGACGTCGTTTTGTTCTTGGACGACTGCGATTTGATCGCTGTGAAGTTGTCGATGAACGCCTGAAACACCAGCGGCGACAACAAGACGTTGGGGGAGACCAAAGGCGACTTGAATATGGGTTCGACGAGCTGCGAGTTTGGAGTTCTGCGCAACAACCTCTCGTGAGCCTGACCATCCAGTATCGTCTTGGCCAGCTTCGAGTGCGGAATGTAGTCAAACAACCAGTTCGTCTGGTCTCTCGTAGGGTAGTGTGATTCGTGTACTATATTCAGAGTGAGTCGTGAGACCAGGGACGTTTTGCCCGTGGACTCTGCGCCTAGCACTGCCAGCCGTATCGGCCGCTGTTCCTCGCTCATATCTGCTGTTGTCTCTTGTTTTTAATGCAGATGTAATTGATAGCAAAGTACAAGAGTACACATACACCAAAGTACAAGAGTGCACATACACCAAAATACAAGAGTGCACATACACCAAAATACAAGAGTACACATACACCAAGACACGACAATTAGAAAAAGACTGAACCCTGCATTATTGTGCATGGGAGGGATGCGTCTTCCCTTGTCTCGCTGGACTTGGGACTCGCTTTCCTTCGTCTAATTTTTCCAGCGCTGAGCTGAGCTAAGCAAAGACCAACAGGTGTTTCATCGCACGCCTGTGCGACCTCATTCTCCGCAGACGACAAAGGCGCTGAACCCTTCCAGATCTCAAACGACCACATCAACCTCGACAATGGCAGTAGCACCACACATAAATATCGGATCTCCACGAGCTTCCACCTCTGCTCTGCTGCCCCTCTTCGTATACGTAATCGGTGTACATGTCCTCAGAAACGCCTGCAGGAACCAACACCAGCACCAAAATTTTTCACTGGGCGTATTTTTTTCTTATTTAAGCGGTGCGATGAGTTAATCCTTCCTGTATTATTCCTTATCAGGTTAGGAACAAACGGCTTAGATCCCTGTACAACTACACAACTACACAACAATGGACGGTAAGTGGGATGACAAAGGTATGAAGATCGCGTATGAGGAGGCTGCTGCTGGCTTCGGCGAGGGCGGTGTGCCTATCGGCGGCTGCCTGATCCGCAACTCCGACGGGCACGTCCTTGGTCGCGGCCACAACATGCGTTTCCAGAAGGGCAGCGCCACGCTGCACGGTGAGATCTCCACGCTGGAGAACTGTGGTCGTCTGGCCGGCAAGGAGTACAAGGACACGACGCTGTACACCTCTCTGTCCCCCTGTGACATGTGCACCGGTGCTATCATCATGTACGGTATCCCAAGGGTTGTCATTGGAGAGAACGTCAACTTCAAGAGTCCCGGCGAGGAGTACCTGGCCCAGCGTGGCTGCGTCACCAAGGTCGTCGACGACGCCCAGTGCACTGCCATCATGAAGAAGTTCATCGACGAGAGACCGGGCGACTGGTTCGAGGATATTGGTGAGTAGGGGGTGGAGCCTTTGTGTGTAGCATGGCGAGTATGTAATAGTGGTAATGGACAAGTATATGCTAATGAAGTGGTGGGGCGCACATACACCAAACACGATTAAAGTACATACAGCAAACATGGCTATATTACATATACGCAAATATCCCTAAAGTACATAAAGCAACTATGCCTCAAATACATATACGCAAACATGACTAAAGTATATATACGAAACATGATTACAGTATATATACGAAACATGATTAAAGTACATACACAACATGCCCAAAGTACATATACAACAAACATCCCTAAAGTACATACGGAAACATGATTAAAGTATATATACGCAAACATGATTAAAGTACATACAGCAAACATGATTAAAGTACAGATACACAACATGCCTATACTACATATACGCAAGCATGCCTAAAGTACATATACAACAACCACGCCTAAAGTACGTACGCAAACATGCGCATCACCCCTAGACAACACTACTGTATAGACACCCGCCATTGAAATAAGCGCGCCAAGCGCCCAGCACAAACGCGAGCACAAACCCGCCCGAATTACGTATAAGCATGCATTGCGCAGTGACATTAACCTATGTAATATAAACGGTATCTCTATATCGAGTAGCATTGCACAGTGACATTAACCTATGTAATATAAACGGTATCTCTATATCGAGTAGCACTGCGCAGTGACATTAACCTATGTAATATAAACGGTATCTCTATATCGAGTAGCACTGCGCAGTGACATTAACCTATGTAATATTAATCTCCTTCAATATCGAGTAGCACTGCGCAACCATTGCATTAATGCGCAGGGCGCAGGGTGCAGCGCGGCGGACAAAGGTCCCTATTTCTGTGGAAAGATGAAGTCGATGTAGCACACCATCACGGCCGCGATGGCGACGAACATGCGCGTCATCGGGGACTGGTCGAGTCCCGTGGGGTCCTTGGCCTCGGCGTCGCGCGACGCCTGCTCCCTGTCGGTGTTGAGCAGGTAGTGCATCCCCTGGAGGACGGCGAACCAGGCGAGGAACTTGTTGCGGAGGAAGATGGCGGCGAGGGGCATGGACTGGTTCAGCATGCCCGACATGGACTGGTTGCGGCCGGTGTTGTAGATGGCGAGCAGAGGACGTGCCTGGGAGTATTTACTGTAGAGAAGGGGGGGGGGGGGGTGCACAGGCCCCTCCCCAAGTTGTGTTTGTTAGTATTGTGTAAAGAAAAGAAAAGAGTGAGCGAGACGGGGTGAGAACAATGCAGGGTGGGACAAGAACAATGCAGAGTGGGATAATCGCTGTGCAATTGCACTACGATTATCCCACCATCATACTATCGTATTCTCCACACCATCATAAAAACCACCCATCGCCTACTCCACGCCATCGAAAACCCACCCGTCACTATTACCTCGCTATCGACGCAGGCCCGGATACATACCTGACTGCCAAGTCATTTCTCTTGACGTTGTTTAGAGGCATTCTTCACGGAGGTGTATTGTGTTGTCAGAGGGGTGCGAGAGATAACAACTTTTGTGGTACCGAAATCGACGTCTCTGATATGATTGGACAGGGGTCTCTTTATCTAGCGAATGTTGTGTGTGTGCAAAGCGTTATCGCCAAGTTGGCAGGTTGTGTGCAGAGCGGGCCAAAGCGTGCAAAGCGGGCCAAAGTATCAGAAGCAAAATTCCCGTCGGGCGAAAAAGACAGCGCGCGGAGGCCGGGCAAAAAAATAATATCAAGTGGGGGCGGGCGCGAGACAAAAAGACCAACAAGCCAAGCACCAAAACAGAACAGAACAAAACACGTGTGCGGTGCGGGTCCACAGCCAGAAACGGCCGCCAGCAACACAAATCGGCAACAGCCAGGGGCGCACTGATATATAGCGTTATATAGGGGTATTCACGGGGTGTCCAGAATAAAGAGGTCAATGCACAAGCACAAGTACGAGCATATCACAAGCACAAGCACAAGCACAAGCACATCGCCCAATGCACAAGCATATCACATCGCCCAAGCACAAGCACAGCGCACCGACCCCACCATTATCGCGCAGTGATGTCATCACTAGCTGAGTCCTTTTTGGTTGCATTGCTGGCGGCTTTTTTTCTTTTGTCACCGGGCCTCGGGGGTGGTGGAATGTTGGGTGGGTGTGCGGCGGTCGTGCGGCGGTCGTGCGGCGGTTTCTGTGCAGGGTGAGGGGGCGCACCCCTCCGTGTTCGGTGCGCCATTGTGTGATTTTCACACCGCGAAGTGTTCTCTGCGCAGTATTCTGTGCGCTGCGTGGCACACAGCACAGCGCCGGCGGGCCGGCCGAAGACTCCCGTCGGTGGCGGCCACCGGCGCCTCTTTTAGGCTTTTAGCTTTGGCGGGCCCGCGAAAATATTTGCCGGCGGTGCGACGTCAAATGCCGCTGGGGCGAGGGGAGAGGCAGAGGAGAGGGGTGTTCTGTGCAGGGGGTTCTGTGCAGGGGGCGCTATCTTTAGCAGCGGGGCGGTGGCGAGGGTGTGCGAGTGCACAGGGCGTGCGTGCGTGCACAGGGCAAACGCGCAGGGCACCCGCACAGCACCAAAAACGGAGTCACTTTCGCATGTGAGTGTGTTGTTGGTTGCCGTTGCGGTTGCACTGGAAAGTGTCGCTGTAAATAGGGTGTTGCTGCGGTGGTTTCTGTGGGCGTGCCGCTGTGTCCCCCGCTGTTTCCCCTCTGCCCTCCTTGTCCTGTGCGGCGCCCCGTTTATCACTTCTGTTGGGCTGATTGGCAATTGTGCAATTGTGTAATTCATGCAATTGTGCAATTCGTGCTCTCCGCACGCATTCTCTGGGAGCCCGGCGGTGATGAGTTCCCGCTGTTGTAGTTGTGCTGGGGCGTTTGTGCTGGGGCGTTTGAGCTAGGACACTTGCTCTAGGACACTTGTGCTAGGACACTTGTGCTAGGACACTTGTGCTAGGACATTCGGTACTCACCCTCTTGCCCGCTATTGTCTGGGTGGACAGGAAGGGAAGGGACGTGTAGTGATGGTCCGTCCTGGGTCCGTTGTCTCGCTGTCGCGGGGAGACAGCTGAAGGATAAGAGGGAGGGAGATTGCATAGTTCGGCTGTGTGCAGTGCATGTGTGCGTGTGTGTGTGCGTGCGTTCGTGCAGTGCGCAGTGTGCTCCCGGAATTTCTTTCTTGCGATGCGAGGAAAGGACCATGTCCTTTTGTTCTGCTGCTGCCGTGTTTTACTGGGCATGTTCTTTGCACTGCTCTGCTCCTGCCCCTTTTGTACTGGGCATGCTGCGCTTCGCCCTGATTGCTTTATTTTATTTTGTTTTATTTTATTATATAATAATACTCATTATACGCGGACAATTGCAATGTCTACACTCGAGTGGTGGCCCTTTCGCACCCTCCCTCTTCTTTACACGGCGTGTCTGCCACTGTATTATTCCTGTTGTCAGGTTTCTTTGTTCCTGCCTTCATTTATTATCTCTTGTTGTTTTGTCTGTTGTTTTGTCTGTTGTTTTGTTTTGTCTGTTGTTCTGTGTCTTTTTGTCTTTCTCCCCAAGCAGACAAAGCAAAGATACATTACCTTATATAATACTCTCGCCACCGCCACCTCCCCTTTCCCCCCGATTTGCTCAATAAATTGACGTTTGTGCTTTTTTTATATTCTGCTCTTTCCCATATTATTCTGCTCTTTCCCATATTATTCTTCCCTTTCCCATATTATTCGGATACTTTACACATTATTTTGGGCATCATTCTCTGGTATTTACACAGTGTATTATTCCACATATTTATCTTATTCTCCGTCTATTCTGCCCCGTGTGATAATACATTACTATTATTTCAGCCGCGCCTACAACACTCTTTCTACACCCACACCCTTTCTATACCCACACCCACATCCCTCTTTTAATTATGCCCGCCGAACCAAAGATCCCACGGCCCAGGAATGCCTTCATTCTGTTCAGACAGCACTACCACAAGATACTCATCAACGAGTGGACCGCCAAGAACATAGAGATCCCACACAACTCAGAGATCTCAAAGCTGCTCGGCAACAAGTGGAAGCTCATCTCCGCAAAGGAGAAGCTGCACTGGGATAACCTCGCCAAGCAGGAGAAGCTGAACCACGAGAAGAAGTTCCCACAGTACAAGTACAGACCTATCCGCAAGCAGAAGAAGAAGTTCTTGCAGTTGCAGCAGCAGATTCAGCAGCAGCAGCAGCAGCAGCAACAGCAGCAGCAACAACAGTTGCAGCAACAGGTTCAGAGGGCGCAGCAGGCTGCGCAGCAACACGCTCAGGCACACAATGCCCAGCATGCTCAAGTGCAACAACAGCAGCAACAACAGCAACAACAGCAACAACAACAGCATCAGATGCAACAGCCTAACGGAAAGATTCAGTACTACCAGTCCTACCCGCAGCACCAGATGTCCAGCAACTCGTCGAGTTCAAGTATGACAGGGATCCCCACCCCAATTGAGAACGAGCAGAAGATGCTGTATTCATCAGCGATACCCAACTCGATGAACTTCCAGGATCCAACTGCTCAGCTGCAGGCACAGAATTTCTACTACCAGCAGAAAGCAGGTATGCAAGGGAACGGGTCCGCAAGCGCAGTCGGGAACCCCGCCAACCACAACTTGCTGCTGCCCTCGATAGACACTACCAAGTTGATGACACAGCAATCTTTCATCGCAGCTCCAACTGGCACACCCGCAACAGGACAGCAACCACACACGATGGATCATTTTTACAAGATCTAACTGCTGTGTGGGGGTGAATTATCATACCCTTCTGACACATCCCATATATATTCCTGCCAAAAAAAAAAATCAAAAATACCCTTTTTTTTTTCCTTTATTCTTTGCCAAAACATTTGCTCCTTACTTTCTGGATTTACTGATACACTTTTTCTTCCACAATTGTTTTTTTCTCCCTTTCAACTTTGGAATTGTGCTTGATATGTTTAACCTCCTCTTTTGACAAGAGTCAAAACCGTGCCAATTCAAAACTTGCCCAGTGCTAATTCAAAACTTGCCCAGTGCTCTCTCAAAATACGTCAGACGACCGAGATAGACAAACACACATGCATGCACATGTAAGAGTACATGCAGACACTCTTTATCCCTGAGGTGCCTCTCCATTGTCTTTTTTATAACCACGAGAATGGTAAGTGATGTTTTTTTAAATTTTATCTTTTTTTATTCTTTTTGGACACTTTCTCAGACTCAAACAATGTCTATCTTTCCTCTCCCACCTGTATTATTTTTGGGCACACATTCAATACCACCATGTTTTAGCCAACGGTGAAATCCCCGAGGGACACCAAGTACAAATTTACAAATACTATTTACTATGTTACCGTACACCGCCACCTTCATACCTTGTAGGGTTGCAATGATACAGACCCTATATTTGTCTTATACATTTATATATATTGGTATATATAACTTATTCCTTTATTTTTTTTTCTCGATCGTTTGGGAATCTCCTCTCTGCATCAACATATTATTCATGGGAAATTTGGATGTTGCGGTCTGGTGCTTGCGCACATTTATATCTATTTCATGCTGTTTTATACAGTGTGGTCGCCTTTTTCGATTGTGACGCCGGACGGCGCCGTGTCCTCCACAGCTCGGATTTTTTTTTTTTCAAAGTCTGCAGGCGAGGTGAGGCAACGTCGGTTTATCCAACTATCAACACCTCGGAAGGGTGGACGACGCCACACGAGGGCGGATGGCCACTTCGGGTTGTACAAGTAGATATATCCAATTGGAAGTGTTATTAAGGAGTTGGACGTTCTTTTTTTTTGTGTCCTTTTTCCCCTCCTTTTGTTAGGTAAAAAAAAGGCTAGCGAGCAGATTACACCCACCACTATACAGGCACTATGCATCCTCAAGTTTCCAACATTATTATCATGCTTGTCATGTCACAGGTGTCGCGTCTGCTAGACCTGTCAGCCCCAAAGACGCTGTGGACTATTCGTTTGCTGTACATCTCTTCTTCTGCGATTGCCTTCATCATATACCAGATCACCAGACGCAAGATTGTCAAGGAGAACAACCTGAAGGTTGTCAAGTACATCAAGGCCGGTAACTCGCTGATGAGAGAGCCAGAGAAGCTGATGATCATAACCGTTAAGGACTACGACCTCGACCAGATCCAGAGCTCTATCAACGGTATCTACTCCAGCGTGGGGATTATGGTGGTCATGCACCTCGTCATGAAGTACAACAACCCACTGTTCATGCAGTTCATCGGCCCAGTCAAGGGTGCGCTGGAAAGCAACCTTGTCAAGATGAAGCTGTTCGGCAAGAAGGATGACGGCAAGAGACCATTCAAGACCGAGCCTATGTTCGGCAAAATTCCAACTGGTGACGACATGAGAACGGACAAGAAGTCCATCGAGCAGCTGGAGGTCGCCGGTCTGGGCGGTATCAAGTACGAGTGATTGTGTACATGCACACAAACGCACGTACATCTTACGTACAGGGAGGGACACACAGAATGTCTGCTTTCTATAGTATACGTGTATATATACGAATCTAACGTGACTTTCATTTATCGATATTGCAATGTGTTTATCCACGTATAAGTTAGTGTACACATTTTTTTGCCTGTATGAAGCGGTGATGTGTAACATATGTAGTATCCATACCTAAACATATGTTACACGTACGCAAATACGCATACGCATACACGGTTGTTAGTACACACGCCACTAAAGATTCGCAAAATGGACTGTAAAGTGTTGATTCTTGGCGCTGGAGGTCTCGGGTGTGAGATTCTCAAGAATCTAGTGATGTGCCAACTCTCGGCCATCACGATTATCGATATGGATACCATTGAGTTGACGAACTTGAACAGGCAATTCTTGTTCAGAGACTGCGATATAGGAGAACCGAAGGCCACAACTGCTGTCAACTACTTCAAACGTCACCATCCGAGCTCTGCATCGACACTCACAGCCGTCGTTGCCGACTTGACAACACTCCCCGCTACGTTTTACGCAGGTTTCGACTTCATAATCTCAGGCCTGGATGCAATTGCGCCCCGCCGGTTTGTCAACGAGACAGTGGTGCAGGCTGCCCTTGCTTCCAACTTTGAAACGCTCGTTCCCTTCATAGATTGCGGAACAGAGGGGCTGAAGGGCCATATCAAAACCATCATCCCGGGTTTCACGGCCTGCTGGGAGTGCTCGATCGAAACACTGCCAAAGGGCCAGGAAACGGTGCCTATGTGCACTATTGCAAACAATCCGCGGAACTTAAAGCACGTGATAGAATACGTAATAACCGTGCAATTCCCCCCTGGCAGCGCCGACATCTCAAGCGATGAGCAAGCGGCCGAACAGTTCACGAAAATCCTCAACGCCTGCAGAGACAGGGCCAAGGCCTTCAACATCGACACCACAGAACTCACATTAAGCTACGTCATGGGTATCGTAAAGCGCATCATCCCCAGTGTGAGCACAATGAACGCAATGGTCGCGGCCCAGGCGTGCAACGAGCTCGTCCGGATACACCAGGACCTCTTCTCGCTCGGAGAAGACGGGACCCGCCAATCAAACAACTTCAGCATGCTAAACGGTGCGGACGGCTGCTTCTCATACTCATTCACGCACGACAGGAGGCCCGACTGCCCTGTCTGCAGTGCACTGAACTGAACTGAACTGAACTGAAGTGCATGACACACGTGACTCATACCAAAATCACCCCAGACGAAGGGGATAAACGGCTTTTGTCCAGGGCCTGTTGAATCCTTTATAAAAAGAGGGTCTCGAGTGGTGATGCCTCATTAGTAATCAGGGTGCACTGCCAGATTTGTGCTTTTCGGGAGGGAAAACAAGACTACCAAACACACTTTTACAAACAAAAGACCAGCTCACCTGCATATGCAATGAACGTTACTAGAGTACTCAGAGCTCTGCCATTCCAGGCGAGGGTGTTGACACAGCAGACGGCCTTCCGCCTGGCTCGCGGCAATACCGGCGTTTCGGCATTGTACAGGCGCGGATACGCCTCCACGGCGACTAACCTGTCCCCGGCCGACCCCAGCGATGTCATAGTGCAGCCCAGCAACATCATCAACAGAATCAAGGACCTGAACCTGTCTGTCTCGGAGCGCGCCGCGTCGCGCCTGAGCCAGATCAACCGGGACTCGCAGGAGGTCTTGAAGGTCGGTATAGAGAGCGGCGGGTGTCACGGCTTCCAGTACACATTGCAGCTGATTCCAGAGGCCAGCGTCGACTTCTCCACGGGTCTAATGAAGGAGTCGGGCACGGGCGAAGCCACAACCACAACCACACAGCAAACTAACGCCGAGGAGGCGGAAGACGACTTTGACGACCCGGCCAACGCAAAACTGACCATCTACGAACTAAACGACAACACGGGCAAGGTCGTGATTGACCCGAAGTCACTCAAGATCTTGAACAACACTGTGCTGACATACACCAAGGAACTCATTGGCTCCAGTTTCAAGATCAGCGGCGGCAGTCTCAAGAGCAGCTGCGGCTGCGGCAGCAGTTTCGACGTGGATGTCGAGGCATAGGTCAGCTGCTCGGACACTGCCCCCCGATCTCCATCATAAAATGTACATATCTCACACTCTCATATATATTTATTACTATATTTATTACTTGCAACTGCATGATTCCATTGTTTGAAAGTGGCCGATGACTCCCCCCCAGACTGACGCTTCCACGATTTTTTGACAGCGGGATAAACGCACGCGGGGTCCTTCGAGAACTCGGCGAAGGCGAACGGCGTCTAATAAGGACGCAAAACACCTTTGGACAGGAGAAAAGGGGCAACTCTTGCTGTAAAAGAGGTGTTTACAGGGTTGTATTCTCCTTTAGATATCCACAATTTATTGACCTAGATACATTGCAGGACAAAAGATGGGTTTCGACACTACATCGTTGAAGAATGGTGTGATCTCCGCCGGGAAAATGGGGTTCAAGGGAGCCAAGAAGGTGACCAAGGCCGGGTACAGTGCCGGTAAGGGACAGTATGACAAGCACAAGGGAAAGAAGGGGAGTGGAAGTAGTGGCAAGGACCGTGACCGTGACTCGGACCGTGATGCTGACAGGGATGCTGACTACGATCGCGATAATGATAGAAGACATGACAGGGGCTACGAATCTGAAAGGAGTAGCGGATCCGGGTACGGGTCCGGTTACGGGGCGCCTCGGAGAGGTAGCGGTTACGGAGCAGGTTCAGAGTATGGTGCAAACCAGGGGTATGGTGTTCAGAGTGCGGCAAGTTCCCAGTATGGTGTTCCCGCAGGAGCGGCGCCTCAAAACGGGTACGGTCAATACCCCGCGGCAGCGTCACCAATGCCTGCGCCTGCAGCCGCACCTGCGGCCGCACCTGCAGCCAATGCTTATGTTCCGGGACAACCGTATAATGCTGGAGCTGCCCAGGGTTATGGGGCTAATCCAGCGGCCCCCGCGGCTGCTGTTAATGCCCCTGCGCAAAACGGTTATGGGTACCAGAACCCAGCCACTCCGCAACAACCATATGGGTCTATGCCACCTGGACAAGAAACGGCGGCTAACCCAGGATATGGTGCTACACCTGCTGCTGCCGCTGGTTATGGAGCTACGCCTGCTGCTGCCGCTGGTTATGGAGCTACGCCTGCTGCTGCCGCCGCTGGTTATGGAGCTACGCCTGCTGCTGCTGGTTATGGAGCTACGCCTGCTGCTGCTACTGCTGGTTATGGAGCTACGCCTACTCCAGCCACCGCTGGTTATGGAGCCGCTGCTCCAGCCCCAGCCCCAGCCCCAGGGTTTCAACCTGGTCCTCCTGTTGACATTAGTCAATTTGCACCTCCACCAGTGCATCATAATAGGGAAGATATGCTATCAAAGATTAACGAAGAAGACCTTTCTCAGACAGCGCAAGGTACTCAGGATGACCCAGTCCGTGATTCTGAAGAATTGACTGGTGCAGATGGAGGTGACCGTGATGTCCCATATGATGAGGATAAACGTGAGCCAAGACAGAGAGACGATCGCAGAGATGATCGCAGAGACGATCGCAGAGACGACCGCAGAGACGATCGCAGAGATGACCGCAGAGACGACCGCAGAGACGATCGCAGAGACGACCGCAGAGACGATCGCGAAGATAATGTTAGGGATGATACACGTTCCCGTCCTTTGAGGAAGACAGACGATCGAATGGATGGGTTCGCCCCAGCTAGAGATGAACTTACCTCGAAGCTTGCAGCCAGAAGAGATGGGGAGAAACAGGAATCTGATAATGCGGATGACCACTCTCTAAATTCGTCACCTTCTAAACAAACCAGAAAGTATGGCTCGAGAGCTACAAAACGTCAAAGTGATTCAGGTTCAAGAAATGAGGAACCTGATGACTATGACGCCCCAACGTCGCGCAGAAGAGATGATGACTATGATACTCCAAGGTCTAGAAGAAGAGATGATGACTATGACACTCCAAGATCTAGAAGAGGTAATGACCATGACACCCCACGATCCAGGAGAAGAGATGACGATTATGACTCCCCACGGGGACACAGGATGGATGACAATTATGATACTCCTAGATCCAGAAGGAGAGATGATGATTACGATGCTCCCAGATCAAGAAGAAGGGACGATGATTATGATGTACCAAGATCCAGAAGAGGGGGTGAAGACTACGATATGCCAAGGTCTAGTAGGAGAGATGATGATTTTGACTCCCCAAGGTCGCAGAGAAGGGGAGACGACAATGATGACTTTGGGAGATCAAGAAGAGGAAATGATTATAATGACCACAGTCCTAGAGGAAGGGATGGTGATTACGGAAGCCCCCGCCCAAGGGGAGGAGACCGTGGGTTTGATGATGAACCTGTGAGACGAGACGATAGTCGTAAAACACAGCTGAATGATGATCGCGTGAGTGATCCATCAAGTCGTGAGTACCGCAAAGACGATATATCGGACGACGACGAAGATGCGCCACCTCTTCCTTCTAGAAACAGACCATCTTCCACGCCATCAACACCTCGTCAACAATCTGAGCCAGTCATGGAACATACACCTGTAGCTATGATTGCCTCCGAGGCCAGGTCATCAAGGGCATCTTCTGTATCTCAAAAGAGAGGGCCACCTCCTATTGTGCCACGCAGTCGTAGAAATACTATCCGCTCGGATAGCGAACCAGCCAGTGATCCACAAACAGCTGGTTCGAAATTAAATGGTAAATTAGCCATCTATGAGAATAAAAATAGTGATGTCTCAAATAACCAGAGCTCCTTAGTAAACGAACTAGCAAACGTGCATCTTCAGGATAAACAAACACAGACACTCTCTGAAACACAAAAGAAGGCAGGCCCACCAGTCATTCCAAAGAAGAAAGACACATTGAAGGGGAAACCTCCGATTATCCCTAAAAAGAGCACGTCGTTATCTTCAGTCCCAAAAGTGAGCCCAGAATCATCTAATTTTGCCAATAAGCCTTCTACTACTGAGAGCGATGGAGATAAGAGTGATGAGGATGAGCATTTGAGTCCATTAGAGAGATACAAGAGAAATATCGCTAATAATTCATGAAATGATGATATGTTTTTAAAGGATGTATATCTAATAACATACATATATACTTATATATTATGTATGTGTCGACGGTTTAATATAAAAACACAAAGAAGAAGAAGAAATAACAATGCGAATAGTGAAATGACATTCATACTTGGAATGAGAGCTATATCATGATGTAATGCAATACTTTTGGTGCATGCTCTCTAAAAGACAGATTATAGGGTTTTAAATTGTGCTGTGCTAAGATATTATTGGTTGCATTCAATATTTCCCTTTGAGTGAAATAATTGTAAAAGAAGGAATGAAATCTATCTATAGTTATCTATTTCGACAACAGGGCAGCGAACTGCTCGATATTAATCTCACCGGTTCCCTTGCTAACCTCTTGGATCATCTGGTTCAGTTCTTCCTCCGAAAGGTCCTCACCAATCGATTTCAGTACAGCCTTAAGTTCTGATACTGAAATTACGCCGTCTCCATTGGTATCAAATACCTTGAATGCTTCGATTAGTTCTTGTTCGGTATCATTGCTAGTAATCTGTTTGGACATCAGTGTTAGGAACTCATTGAATTCGATTGTATTGTTTCCATCGATATCTATTTCCCTAACTAAATCCTGGACTTCATCATCCGTTGGAGAAAGCCCCAGTGATATCATGACTGTTTTTAGTTCGGAGGCAGAGATAGAACCACTATGGTCCTTGTCGAAGAGATCGAACGTCTCTTTGAATTCGGCAATCTGATCAGCAGTTAGAGGTGGATTTTGACTCATATTATTTGTGTGATTGTTTATTTAGTAAAGGAGTATTCAGTTGCGAATGTATCACTGACTAATATTATACTAGATCTATAAATAATTCAGTACCCTTATTGTTTAATGCTCTTCACCACTTTCCCCTCTGCAGTCTAGTCACTACTAGGGGATTTTCCACCCGTGACTGTGTGGGAAAAAAAAATCATACCAGTTACCCTCCCTTTATTTTTTTCTGTATGACTATTGACATGGGAGATGCACCTTTAGATGCGGTAACTGTACATCTAGATGTCATTAGTGAGTCATCGATGGGTTATCTATGGCCGTGGGTTGGTTTTGTCTATTCTAGTAGCTAATTTTAAGGAATCATTGCTGTCACTAACGATTGTCCCCTCCCCCTATAATTCAACTATTGCCTTGCTGATTCCAGTGCGGAGCACTGATGAAAATAGCTTATATCTGGTGGATCCGTGGCCTCCGTCTATCGCAAATATAGGTTGCCAATTTTGGCTTATTATTTTATATTGTTCTTCTTGGATGTTTGAAGTAATGTAGCCGCGTACTGAGCTAATGTTTCGGTTTTATTATAATTAATTAATTTCTTGCAACGACTGCTACCCGGTTCATCATATATCCAATACTTATAATGTTCTTCCTCGTACATCTCAATAAACTCGTGATCAGGGATCACATAGTCTTTGTCATCTTCGATATACTCTTTTATGAGGCCATTGGGAATGTGAGATGAGTATTTGCGGACAATATTCCATGTCAGATAGGTGTTGAAACGGCTCATAACTAATTCGTTGTAGCCTCCTCCTCCCAGCACAATTATGTGGCAATTTGTGTATTTATCGATAATATTCATAATTGCTTTCGTTAAACCCCGAATGGTTAACTGCCATTCGTTAAATCTGTCGCCCATGAGGCCATCCCCGCCACTTTGGATAACGATCACATCAGGTTCGTGCATATTAAGAAGGGGAATGATTATTTTGTGGACAATTATTCCCAAATCATCATCGTTTAGGCCGTGTAATAAAGGTACGTTTATCCTATTGGGTGGCTTGCTGCTGTTCAGCCCTCCTGTACCAGGGAAGAATCCACTTTCATACAGGTGGAGAGAAATTGTTTGGATAAAATTTGAAAACTGAAATGCATTATCAACTCCATCACCGTGATGTAAATCAAAGTCAACATAGCTGACTTTCCGGAACCCCTTCTTGCGAAGTGCCTGTATGAGTAACACTATGTCGTTGATATAGCAGAAACCTTCGGCTTTCTGGCGTAGAGCATGATGTCTACCACCATCCCAATTTATACCAATCACCCTTTCAAATTCAGATCCCTTAGGGAGCTTTTCTATATCGGATACTAGAGATAATGTGGCACCTGTGATGACTTGCAGATACATGGGCAAATAAGAGAATACTGGACAGTCCCCAGAAAGATTATACCTTAAAAGTAAATCTTCACTATCTGCATTATCTTTGGTGGGCATTAACTTCCTTTTCTTATGTAATGAAAAATCACAATTATCATGTTCTCCTTCATACTTTTGCTTAATATCTTGATAACATTCAAATAAATCAGCACGAGATTTCATTCTCCCTTGAGATTTCGTACCATTTAACCCATGCCAAAGAACGCTCACCTCATTAAGTTGGGCCCATTCATCCTCACATTTGTCATATGGTAATATGCAATTGTAATCCTCTTGGGTGAGCATTTTTACATATGATTCAGAATGGAATCTAAGAAAGTCATCAATAGAACAATAGGGTCTCTTTACTACCTCATCAAAATAATTGAAAAGGTGGTATGCCTCAATTAATGAATGAGTGAGTTGAGACTTTTTACTTTTGTTGCAAGGTAAAAGATCAGCTACCTGTGATTGGAAGGGAGAACTACTGATGATCAGTCTTGTCATTGTCAATTCTTGTGAATATTATTTGTTTGTTGTACTTTTTTTGTCATTCAAACGTTCGTCCTGGTACTAGTTAATACAATCTGGAAAATCTAGTCGTTCTTTATCTTATAAATCTGAACTAGCTGTTTTTGCACTCACCAAAAGGACAATGTAATAATCCTTCTTCGTCAATCAACTAATATCTGATCCGAAGACTGAACAAGTGGTACGGGATTGCTGCAACTCAATTTTCGCTCCAGCACAGAGTAACAGGATAACTTCTCGGATAGTCAATCTAGGCCAATGGTCGTTCAGGTATCGACATACTTAGATAACGACTAAATATCTTTTAATTCATGTACCACTTGGTATAATTATCTTTGTACGGCTCTTCTTTGCAGGGGACTAGCCTTTTTTTTGTATTGAAATTGTTGACGCGGGTTGTAGTGGCCGAAACTCGAATCGTCTGTCCACCGACCTGACATATACCATGGAGTAATCAAGCAACGTAGAAGTCTTCAAGGGACCGCCATGTCCTTTCGAAAAGGTCTTAGAAGATCAAACCCCCAACAGCTACATTTCTGAATATTGTAAATACATCTGCAACCATGGCCGGGGATCAATATGTGGACGTTCTCAATGAGATGATTACACTTTTCAAGAACTACAAGCCAGGAACTGTAACGCTGGATAACATTACAAAACTGTGCAAAACCCTTGGACTTGAGTCGTTCATTGATGACGTCGATGATGAAACATCTAGATTGTCAACCGCCTCCAAGATTATCGTTATAGATATCGACTTTGACAAATCTGAGGGAAAAGTCAAGGACGTGAAGCTGGTACTCGCGTCCAATTTCGATAACTTTAACTATTTTGAGAACAAAACAATGGATGGTACAGTACAAAAACAGGATAATAATGACAATATACTGTTGAATTCCTTGATTAAATTCCCTTGTCTCAATGAATTTCATGAAAACCTAGAGTTCTTATACCTATTAGATACTTACTCCCAGCTGGATGCTGAAGGAAGTGGCTCTGCTAATGGATCTGGATTCCACGGTAATAACACCACTCAGTCAGAGGGAGGTAATGTTTCTTCTAGCAATCTAGCTAATGCGTCATCAAATTCACCTCTCGACTCTAATGTCCAGTCAGGTAAGAGTAAGTTGGATCTGTTTAAATATTTCACTGAGTTGAGCGAATATCTCCAAAACTACTTTAACGACAATTCTATGAACCTTCTGGTGGCAGCAAATTTAGACAGCAAATTTGGTATATATATTCTACCAAAGGATGACAGCACAACTGTTCTGGCTAAGCTTACATTCAAGAAATCGTTGGATCCCCAAAAGAGACTGTACGAATACATATATTCGAAGGAAAGTCAGGAATGGATAAATGAGTCTGCAGAGTCATATACTACAGGTGTATCTCTTGTTATGGAACTGATGACGGACTCTAAATGGTTCCCCAAGACCTTCATTCCAACGGATATTATATTTGGAAACGACGCTCAAAACTCGCATCTTCTCCCAAAACTAAATGAAAACAAGAATTCGGTTCTGGCTAATTCTATGGAGGCTACATGTTCAAGAAATACATCTAAACTACTGCAATTGCTAACAAAAATGGATAATGGCGATTCATCGGAGGTGAGTACGGAGCATACCACAGTCGGTAACCATTTATACTACCACGAAAAGGTGCAACTCATCAACGACTTTACCAGTCCTCTT
Source organism: Maudiozyma pseudohumilis (assembly GCA_030579215.1). Taxonomy (NCBI): domain Eukaryota; kingdom Fungi; phylum Ascomycota; class Saccharomycetes; order Saccharomycetales; family Saccharomycetaceae; genus Maudiozyma; species Maudiozyma pseudohumilis. The sequence continues at coordinate 87,992 of JAKTPZ010000025.1, forward strand.
ATCAAAGTGCCGTTCTTTGACCTCAGCAATGGCAATATTGACCTAGTTAGTGAGATTATGAACTGGGTACTCTGGTCAAGTGTTGTTTTGGAGGGGATCGTTGGTCTCATGTCCAAGAGTATGCACAATAAGAAGGTTAAATTTCCTGTAGGCAAGGCCAACAACAACCCACTCGGATTCAACTCGATTGACCATTACAGAAGTAACAGCATAGTCGGAGCCATTCCCACAGACTCTGTTCCAACAGCGGTACGGAGAAGAAGGTCGTCAAACAAGGCAAAGAGACCTAGTATTACTGAGGCGACGATGCTGAAGGACGAAGGTTTGCAGCAGTTTAGTCTGCAGGAGGTCATGACCTCGAATTCTGTGTTTTCGGATGCAGAAGACCTAGGAAACGATAATAACAACGGGGATAACTCTATTTCTGAGGATCCTATAGCAGATTTGGGAGGGTTGGGTCCTTCTGTTGGAAGTGTGGGTGATTCCATGACAATGGGTGGTGACAGTCGGATGGATATCGATCCAATGGAGTTAGGTAACGACATTGAAGATGATGCTGTTGAGGAAGAAAAGGCGGTTACTGAGAATACGGTTATTAAGCCCCCCACACTCATCATCAGCGAGGACCACATTTCCCTGGGTGAAGAGGCCAGTTGTAATTTGTACGAGAGCCCTGAAAAATGGGCTGCCTTCATCAAGAAGTTTGAACAGCATATTTGCTAGTAAAAAATAGGCATTGTACATAAATAGTATATCTCAATTCTATGACAAGAGTATACGTTGCCGTAAAAGTGTAACAGTACGTACTCTTATAAGTGTAAACATCCATTCTTTCATAAAGTGAACATCTATACTCTCATAAGTGTAGGTACACACAATAATATATCATTCCTGCTAGAATCAATTTTACCATAATTGTAAATTTTCATATTTATTACATTGTCGGAAATACCGAAATTGGCCATCGAGGTACTAAACAGTAAACAAAAACGTAAAAGTGATAAAACGAAAAAGATCCTAAAACACAATAGAGAGATGAACAGATCTTGGATTTCAACCCCCATAACACAGTGAAAGGTCCCGATCACTTCAAACACACACACACACACACCTGGACCCCTAAGTCACCAAATAACAACCCAAGAAAAAGAAATATCTGAACGAAAAATAGAACCCCACCCAATCCAACCCGCAGACCAGGACGCACCCACTAGATCACCAGCAGCACTTCCTCACTACCCTCACACATGCAAGAGCCTACATACACCCCTACAAATGCACGTCCCTGGACGACTGCAGTCGAGGAATTCTCAGCTCATCGCCCGGACACCACAGCAAAATCCCAAAAAGCGCATTACTGAAAATTTTTTTTTGGAAAAAAAAAAAAAGGAAAAGACGAAAAAATGTCGAAGGCTTTTCTTTTTCCCGGTAGAAACCAGAGCTACGTAAAGGCGTTCTGCGGGTTGTTCTGAGAGGGCATCGCGGGGTGGGTGAAAATTTTCACAGCATCTCTTCTTTTCGTTTTTGGGTATTCAGTTGGAAGGAGGCCTATATAACAAGAACTCGACGGCGCAATTGGTACCGTTTTGTTCTATTATTCTTGTCTCTTTCTCTCTTGTTTTGCTGTATTTTTCTTCTTTTGGCAGTTTACAGGATAGTATTAGCAAATTTACCTGTTAACCACATCTATACATACACACAGATAAAATAATAAAAATGGCTAAGACTACTTCCAAGAAAGATGCTAAGCTAGCTAACAAGAAGAAGGTCGAGGAGAAGGCTGCCGCCGTCTCTTCTTCTGAGTCCGGTTCCGACTCTTCCTCTTCTTCCTCTTCCGACTCTGAGTCCTCTTCCGACTCTGAGTCTGACTCTTCTTCCTCTGACGAGGAGGAGGAGAAGAAGGAGGAGAAGAAGGACGAGTCCTCTTCTTCCGACTCCGAGTCCGACTCTTCTTCCTCTGACGAGGAGGAGAAGAAGGAGGAGAAGAAGGATGAGTCCTCTTCTTCCGATTCCGATTCCTCTTCTTCTGACTCTGAGTCCGACTCTGAGGAGACCAACGACAAGAAGCGTAAGGCCGAGTCTGAGTCTGAGTCCGACTCTGATGAGGACTCCAAGAAGCAGAAGACCGAGGAGGCTTCTGAGGAGGCTGGTGAGGATGAGGAGCCTGCCACTATCTTCGTCGGTAGACTTTCCTGGTCCATCGACGGTGACTGGTTGAAGAGCGAGTTCGACCACATTGGCGGTGTTCTAGGTGCCAGAATCATCTACGAGAGAGGTACTGACAGATCCAAGGGTTACGGTTACGTTGACTTCAAGAACAAGGAGCTGGCCGAGAAGGCTGTTGCTGAGATGAACGGTAAGGAGATCGACGGCAGAGAGATTAACTGTGACATGTCCAACTCCAGACCAGCCACCAACAACAACAACGGTGGTGACCGTGCCAAGAAGTTCGGTGACGTTCCATCCGAGCCATCTGACACTCTGTTCCTAGGTAACCTATCCTTCAACGCTAACAGAGACGAGATCTCTGACATCTTCGCCAAGTTCGGTGAGATTGTCTCCGTCCGTATCCCAACCCACCCAGAGACTGAGCAGCCAAAGGGTTTCGGTTACGTCCAGTACGGTAACATCGACGATGCCAAGAAGGCTCTAGAGGCCCTACAGGGTGAGTACATTGACAACAGACCAGTCAGACTAGACTACTCCACCCCAAGACCACAGAACGACAGAGGTGGTTTCGGTGGTGACAGAGGTGGCAGAGGTGGCTTCGGTGGCCGTGGTGGCCGTGGTGGCTTCGGTGGCCGTGGTGGCAGAGGTGGTTTCGGTGGCCGTGGTGGCCGTGGTGGTTTCGGTGGTGACAGAGGTGGCAGAGGTGGCTTCGGTGGCCGTGGCGGTTTCAGACAGTCCGGTTCCGGTGCTAACAACGCTCCTCTAGGCAGAGCCAGAAACACTGCCGAGTTCACCGGTAACAAGAAGACCTTCGATTAGAGAGTTTACTCCAAAAAAAACCTTCTAATTTAACAAGAAAGAATATCGAAGCATCTTTTATAAACTATTCTCAATCCACATCCACATCATCATCTTAAAACGTAAAACACTATCTTTTTCGGCATAAGGAGATGCGCAGATAACTCGAACACACTGCACAACAAACCCTCCTTGTATTTTATATGTGTATATCTGTATAGATCCCGCTGGGGGTCAAGTTCCCCAGACGTATTATTTGTATATTAATATTAACATCTACCATCGTACATTGAATGACATTTAGCTTTATAGCCCTAATGCAGTGGTGCTTATTTGCCCTAATGCAGTGGTGCTTATTTGCCCTGTTGAACCGCTGCCTGCTGGTCCAACTGGCACGCTGCTTTCTTGCCCTATTAAACTGCTGCCCCATTGCCCTAATGGCGTGCTGCCTTCTTGCCCTAACGACCTGCTGCCTTCTTGCCCTAACGGCCTGCAGCATTTCTCTTCTTGTGCCCTCCTCATTACTGTTACATAAACATCTGAACCACCCCACGCAACCCCCACCTGATCTACAGACTCTTACACAGAAACTGCCGCACAAAGGAACCGCCGCGCCCACTTTTTGCCAAGAAAAAAATGACTGCGGCGAGTTTTTTTTTAGTGGTGCGTTGCTTTGCGCTTTTCTCACGTAATTTCCAGGTTGGGCCGCTTTAAGTGGGTGCACTCGATTACGTTCTTTGGGTTCTCTCGAGGAGGCGCAAGTTGGTCCAGCATCTATCCAGTTTCAGTCCAGTTGCACATCTGCACGTTGGTTACGGACGCAATTTTGCATCAGCTATACTGATTCCTTCCCTTTGTGTGTTTGGCTTTTTACACATCCCTTGTGCTGTTTTCTCTTTTTGGCAGGGACGAATTTTCAACCATCAGGAGAAGCTGTTACAATTGCCAAGACTCCTGTTTCTACTGCACTGTTAGCGTGTTTATTGCATACAGACATACACGTTTGGAATTGCATACGCATACGTTTGGAGTTGCATATACCTGGTATATTGCCCAATAGGTCAAATTTCATTTTCTCCTTCCTTCTGTGAGAGATATAGACGTTTTCGGTTGTCCCCGATAGTATCCTCGAATTATGGCACTGCTGGATATACTCAAGAAGAATAAGAACAAGAGCAAGAGCAAGAGCACAGCCACGGAGAAATCCACTCCCAGGCGAAAACAAAAGGCAGACACGTCTCTGGCCGAGACACATGTCCACGGAAGAATACTGTCGTCTAACGTCACACGCCAATTCTACATAACGCTCGAGGAGCCACACCGTTTATGGAAGCCCAACGAACATATTATAGGAGATACAACGCTAGAGATCAAGAAGGACATTACAAATGTGGCTATCAGACTCTCGTTGATCAGCGAGATCAAGGTGAAGACGAGGGGGAATAGTCCTACGACGCTTATGGCGAAGAAATCTGTGCAACTGCTCGAGAGATCGACATTTTTGTATGGTTTTGATATGGCCAAAGAGCACCAAAGAACTACGGAACTGAAGGCACAAAAATCAAATACAAGCACATCGCAGCCCACAACGGCAACAGATGCTGCGGCAGGTGGCGACTCCCTGTCTTCACAAGTGGGAGAGGGCTATTCAGATGACGAAGATTGCCTGTGTGACGACGATGGAAACATCAAGATTGTCAACGGTCTAACAAAGGGAATACATAAGTTCCCCTTCAGGATAAAATTACCAAAGAACAACAAGAATATGTTTAGTTCACTGAAGTTTGAGCGTGGATCTATCAATTACTACTTACAATGCACGCTTGAACCCCTTTCTTTAAACCAGTCTGCAAGGAACTATGTGTCCAAATGCAATCACGAATTCGAAGTGATTGTGCCGCTGGACGTTTCAAATATACCGACCCCCAAGACCAAAGCTGTAGTCCTGCAATCATACTCTGGCGCAGCAATGGCACACAAGAAATCAAATTCGTCATCGGGAGATGCAGGCTCCTCAATGTTTTCAAAATTAACAAACAAGTCTAGCGACTCTAGCGGATCAGAAAAGTCTCCCGCAAAGGCTATCGGAGCTGATACACCACCTGAAAAGACGGTGAGTATATCAGTAAGCTTACCCAGATCAGGTTACGTCATGGGAGAGGTTATTCCGATAAAAATCGCGTTAAATCATTACAAACCATATTACCATGCAGCCGGCATAATAACAACACTTGTAAGAATATGCAGGGTTGGGTCAACCGATGGTTCAGATGGGAACGCAGTCGAGAAGTTCAGAAAGGACATCTGCCAGAATGTGTCGCCACTGTATATTGACCCAGAAACACTACAGACACATGCGCTAGTTCATTTAAAGGTACCACCCGATGCATTTGCGACATTTAATCCTCCAAACCAACTTTTCAGTTTCCAGTACTACGTGGAAGTTATGGTTAATCTTTCCAGGAAAAACCTGGTATATACCGAATCTAATGTTGTTCTTGGCGGCGCCATGGATGAGCATGACGAGGAAGTGTATCAAAATATGACCAACAAGTTCAGAGTAAACGAAATATCTTCCTCTAAACTCTATGGACTTGAGAAAAACATCCAGAAAAAAGTAAGCTCTCTGGTCAATAATGCTGCTACAGATGGAGACAGTCGCCATGATTCAGACGACAGTCTCATTATCAATGGCATTAACGAGCATGAGACTAAGATTCGTTATAACGACATGGTCAATGTCGAACACCTAAAAGGACTGCGAAATGTGTCAGGCATGTCAATTGAGATTGTGGTTGGAACTGTACGCCAAACGGTGGAGCCTGAGAGACTCGAGCCGGTAAGTAACAAGAGTACTGTATCACCTGAAACGAACACCACACATCTCATCACGCATTCAACTGATGCTACGGTTCCAAGAAACATTTCACTTGCTCCTGTATCAGACGCTAATTCCGAGTTGAACAACTGGCTCTCGCACGAGCCACATTTCAATACATACCAGCCAGCTCCGGAATATTCTCCAAGGGTAACAGTAACTCATGACCTAGAACCACCACAAATAGCTTCCGAAGATAAACAGGAGCTTGAGAGGCTGAGACTCAAAGAACTTGAGTCTGAGCCACCGGAAAACTATTAATTACTTATTTTCTTCTCTGCATTATATATTTATTTATATACATTTTATTCCACATTTTTTGCATTTTTATCATCTTTTCCAATGAACATATGATGTACAACGCCATATGAATGAACATGTCCCTAAAATCTCTCGTTTGAACTGTTGTAGAACCTATCTTGCTTTATTGGAATATACATCTCTTACAAATTTTGCCTTGTGGTGCGGCGAACTAGTGAAAAAAAAAAATTAAATAGAGGAGGTGATGACCTCGATTAAAAAGAGAATACCCGTGTCCCACTTAACATAACTAATCGAAGAAGAAAACATCACCAACGCAATACACACATAACTATAAATGAACGTGCAAGATAGAAGAAGAATCCTGGGACCTGTTGAGGCCAGACCACTAGCCTTCCCAAGCGCCAACTTGTCGCAGACTGCAGAAGCTAAGAGTGCGACGTCCAATGAAACTCTACCTGAGTTCAAAGAACCAGCCATTCGTACCAGTGTCCTGACTAACTGTAACGGCTCTTGTATACTAGAGACCGATAAACTATCCCTTTTGAGTTCCATTTACGGCCCTAAATCCACTAGGTCCAATCTTTTTGAATCCCGTTGTCTCATAAATGTAATCATCAAGAGCTCTCTATTCTCGACATCCGAGCTGAAGGAGTTGTCCAGTTTCCTGATAAATGTTTTAGAGAGTTTTGTGTGTTTAGAGCTTTATCCAAAGGCTGGTATTGATGTTTTTGTAAACCTAAACATAGAGGAAGTTAAAGACTTAAGTTGGTACATCCCATACATAATAATGAGTATCGTTTTGGGCCTTGTTGATGCTGGTATTGAAATATCAGATCTACCAGGAAGTGGGTTCAATGACAACAATGTAGTCTGTTTTACAAAGAATGGCCAGGAGGTAATCGGTATCTGGAAGGATAAAGGTGAGACAAATGGCGACGACCACTTTCTGGAGAGCCTTGAGGCATGCAAAGAGCAATACTTGCAAATCAAGGAACTGATGTCTAGTTATCTGTTGTCACAGGCGGATAAGGAAGAATAGACGCATAGTTTAGCACAATATATATGTTTATGTATAACTATATCCGAACCAATGTAAAATAATGCTAATTATATGCAATTGAAAGCGTAACTATACAAACTTAAATAGATACCTAGACACAATACGTTATACGAATGCACCAAATTCCCCTCTCATTGCCCTCTGTTTAAGGTCCCAGAGTGTCATCCTTTCGTCGTCTGGTAGGATCGAAATCTCACTGTCATTTAGCTGTAAGACTTGTTTCAAGAGTATCTTTTGTTTCTGTTGGGTTTCTGGGTCATCAGAGAGACCAGAGTCATTCTCGTTCTTACCGGAGCCGTTACCTGTGCTATTATTATTGCTGTTTGCAGCTAATTGTGTTAGGTCATCCACCTTGGCAATACCGTTTGTCAGCATCAGTTCAGCGATGACATATGTAAGTTGTGGATATTCAGAGAGCAATACGGCTGCATTCTCCGAGTCTGTCTTTGCCCATTCCTGGAAACCTCTTAACAGTTCAAGTTGCCCCTTCTTATCGAGTTTAGATAGTTCACTTGATATCATCATGGCGGGCGTCGTCATATTAATATTCACGTCGATTCCGGATGGCAGGTCAGCGAACTTTGCACTGGGACCCATCCCTTCCATCTGCTCAGGTCCACCTGCAGCCATTGAGTTGCCCATACCGCCTGCATTACGCAAGTCGCTACCACTAGCATATCCGCATCTCAAGAACCTAGAACCCAGTTGGTAACCGTTCAGGTTACGCATAGCTGACGCACTCGATTCCAGGTCTTTGAACTCCACAAAGGCGTAACCCTTAGACTTACCAGTCTGTGGATCAAACATCATCTTCATGTCGGTTACAGGTCCAACATTCCTGCATAAATCAAGAATTTGTTGCTCTGTCTGGTCATACGGAAGAGATCCTAGGTAGACCACTCTGGAAGGGGGATTGTTAGGGTTACCTCCGTTTTGGTTCATATTTTGCTCGTTTAATTTTGTGTTTGGTTGGAATAAAGAGACAAGATCTGGTGTCAATATAGAGCTCGAATCGTGATTGATACAAATATACTTAAACAATGACTAGGAACAGTTCTCTTACCGGCGTCTTGACATCTCTTGTCTTCATCACCCTAGATTATCTCTAAATCGTGTTGAAATTTACTAGTGGAAAATTTCAGCCTAAACGCTCAACGTACAGAGTGATGCAATATTCGCTCGAGACAACAACAGCGGGAAAAAACGAACACAATTGACGTTCAGATGGGCGATTTCGTAACAAGAAGAGGGCATTGAATCTGGAGTCGGGCGTTTGGAAGGTAGAATTACAATCTTGTTGTTCAAGACTCGTAAGTTGCGTTAATACACTGCGGTCCTAGGTTGATTATTGACACGGCGTCTTTGCATTTTAAGTATCCCTTCGCCTAGCACAGTTATTCGTTGCACAAGGCACATCGCAGAGCAGCTCTTGCAAACACAGAATTAAACGCACAATATTATAATGGAGGCCAAAGAGGTACTTGTTCTGGTGAAGAATCTGGAGAAGTCCAAGACGAATGACGAGACTGTGTTGGATATTCTAAAGACACTGGAGAAGGATGTTGTTCCTACTGAGAAGCTACTGAGAGAGACTAAGGTCGGTGTTGAGGTCAATAAGTTCAAGAAGTCAGCAAATGCTGAGATCTCCAAGCTGGTGAGAAAGATTATTTCCTCCTGGAAGGATGCCATCAACAAGAATAAGTTGAAGCAAAGACAGCTGAATGCTGCTAACAACAACACACCTTCCAGCGAGAGCAAGGCCGGTGACAGCAAAGAAAGCTCGGCCAGTGCTACTGGTGCTGATGGCGATTCCTCTTCAGTGAAGAAGCAGAGCAAATTTCACTCCACACAAAAGAGAAGTGCAAAGAATGACGGTGTCAACACGACGATATACAACATAAAACTTCGTGATAACGTCATCAGGGCACTGTACGATGCACTAGTGAAGGAGAGTGAGCACCCACCAAACTACATTCTACAGGTGGTAACGGATATTGAAAACGAGATGAATGATTTAAACAACGTTGTTACGAACGACAAGCAGTACAAGGAAAAGTACAGAGTTGTCTACTCCAACATCATCTCTAAGAATAATCCTGATCTAAAGTTCAAGATTACAAATGGTGACTTGACGCCAAAATTTATAGTGAACTGTGATCCAAAGGAGCTTGCACCAGAGTCCCTGAAAAAGAAGCTGGAAGAGATTAAGGAGAAGAATCTGTTCAATGCGCAGGGTGCCACAATCGAGAGATCTGTCACAGACAGATTCCAGTGTGGTAAATGTAAAGAGAGAAAGGTTTCATACTACCAATTACAGACCAGATCTGCAGATGAGCCTCTAACGACATTCTGTACATGTGAAGCGTGTGGTAACAGATGGAAGTTCTCTTGATCTAAGGGAAATATTTTTACAATACGCACATTTATTTTGTGAGTTCCTGTAGACGTTTGTAGACAGACAAGACAATATATATAGAGCACGGTATACTTTAGATATGTAAAAGAAGAAAATATTTACTTCAATTTATCGATGCGTAATGTGTTATCATTTTTTTTTGAGATATGAGGATGGGGTAGGAGGTGAGCGGTAGGTTGTACTGTACGCAACTCATTTTTAAAAGAGATAAATTAGATTCGTTTGAAAATAGGTGGTTCACATTTCGATGTTTCGACGCTAGTAACATGTAAGGTAAAGTGAGCTTAAAAAAATAAATTTCTTCTTTATTCACCAACATTTGTGATGTCATTAACAATATAAATCTTCGAAACGTCCTTTCATACAACTCTCTCCCTTGTTCCAGACATTGGGTATGGTTGCAACAGGGATAGAAGAATAAATTAAACTAAAGGATAATATGTTAATAAAGGACTGTTAAAAATGAGAATTTCATCAAATTATCTATATATATACACATGTTATATTTTTATATACGGGCCCATTTGTTATCGCGCCAATACTTCCGAACTCAATAATAAAGAAAATAAGAAGCGATCGGGTGGCAACAGAAGACCGACGTATTCTAACTATACAACATGAAAGATACCACTCAATGAACACCAATTATGTCACTTTATCAGGCAAAAACAAAATAAAGGTAAATTTGGCAAAAAAAAATTAACGACAACTGCAGGATTTGAACCTGCGCGGGCAGAGCCCAAAAGATTTCTAATCTTTCGCCTTAACCACTCGGCCAAGTTGCCTTCAATTATATGTTTTTGTGTTATCAGAAGGATATGTTCAGGAATGTGACTTTGTGTCATGTGATACATAACATGCGGTCGCGACATATGACATGACTGCATGACGACGGGTAAAGAAAATGAACAGGTCATTTGTTGACGAGCAAATTTTATTTGTCTCCGAGTCTTTGAAAGTCCTGCCGAGAAAAAAGTGCTGAACATTTTCTAGTTCTGCTGAGTCCATTTTCTCTCGATTATGGAGTTGTTACAATTCGCTCTTTTCTTATAGAGTATAACGTTATATATGTATTATGTCATGGGTCCCTTATAACAGGTTCTCTCTCTGTTCCTTAATCTCGGTTTATCCCCTGTTCCTAGCTCGGGTTGTCGTGGCGACGCGACCGCGGTGCTGGTAAGACTTTTCATGTCTCAGAAATAATAAATGTGTTTTACAGTGCTATAGTGCATATTCCACTATAGTCTTGCACACTTAAATATAGTGCATAATAAAAATTCTCCTTGAATATCTCTTCTTTTCTATCAAGCAAGGGATCAACAAGTCAAAGTTATACTGCATGATACCGTGAGTCATGAAATATTTCAAACACTTTAAAAGCTAAGGATTGTTCCTGTCAGGGTATAAACTGCCGTAGAACTAAGTCCAACGATGCGCGATACAGATGGAGGACGTCTAATACCACAGGGGTTCGGTACCGCCGTTAGTAACGTATAGAGTGATATTTAATATAACTCCAAAACGACCATCATTGCACAATAACGACACCCATTGGTAAAGGAGACAGATCAAGACCTCATTTCCAGGCTCCACATCTATTACAGATATATCTTTCAAAACCACCCACCTGTACTAGGTGTAAGCGCAAAATTCCTCAACAGACTACTGCCGGCGATCCGCATGGTCTTCTCGAACATTAAACAATACCATCCCCCCACACAGAACACAGGGATTGTGGGGTTTATACATGTGCCCTAGTTCCCAGGTTCTCTGATCCATACAACTTTATCAATCAATCCCAAGTGATCTAGGGCCCTAGAACATTGTAGTCCGAATGCCTTATCTCCTTATCTCCTTATAGAATTACTGCCCTAGTGCTTTATCTCCTATCTCCTATATTTTACAATATTACAATCTCCCTATCTCCTATACATTATAATACACCATCGCCCCATCTCCCTATCACAATCCACTGCAGCTCTATCTCCCTATCGCTATCACCATCTCAAAAACCGGCCCCCAACACAATATCACAATATCACAATATCACAATATCACAATATCACAATATCACAATATCACAATATCACAATACCCCAATACCCCAATACCACAACATCACAACATCACAATACCTACCCACACCGCTATCCGGCAGGATACGTCACCATGATACCTAACAATACCATGTGCCAACACCACAAATCCGCATCCAGCCGATGCCCAGCTGGGCCGTAATTCTCCCTGAACGTGTCACTAACAATACACCTGTACAATGGGTGTACATCACCACACCTCACAATAACCGGACAGGGACAATTGCAGGACAATAACCGGACAAGGACAATTGCTGGACAATTGCAGGACAATTGCAAGGACAAAGACCAGGACAAGGACAATTACAGGACAATTGTAAGGACAAGGACAATTGCAGGACAAAGACAAATACAATAGGCGGCCTCCTAAACCCGAGGAGCCGGAGTTCCGCTTGCGATGAAAATTCCCCGGGAATCTGAGCGGCGCAGCGGCGCAGCGGTACCGGCCAACGGTGTTCTGCGGTGTTTGCAGTGGCAGTAGCGATGTCCCAGATCTGGGTGTGCATCGACCGGTATACGATGATATGATATGTCGTTACAGTGTGCAGGTGTATGTATGTAGTATATGGTATCTGAGCAATGCCTCAGCGCAGCCAAGGCATTGGGAGAGGGAGAAGGAGAGAGGAGAAAGTGCGTTAGAGTAGGGGAAGGTGTGTGTTTCGTTAATGAGATGATGCAGTGAGTGCAGATGTGCGAGGGCACACTCACACGGACTCCCTCACCTATACCTCCTCGCCCGCCAGCTTCTTCAACTCGCGCAGTCTGTCGATCAGCTTTTTCCTCCTCGTCAGTGGAATCTCTGCGGCCGCGGGCTCCCTCCCGCCCTCGCGATGGTACAGCGTGTTATGTCTGCGCGGGTTTGCGCTGGGTGCAGACGCCGATACAGAGTCCGCACCGCTGGACTCATTCGTGGGGGTGGCTGAATTGCTAGGAGTAATTGTGGCTGAATTGCTAGGAGTGGTTGTGGTTGAATTGCTAGCAGTAGTTGTGGCTGAGTCTGTAGAAGTAGTAGCGGCGGCAGCGGCGGCGACGATACCCGCCTCGCCGGTCCCCGCACCAGCAGCCCTCTTTGCGAGACTGTAGTAGTCGCTGAATATCTTCCTCCTCCTGACATTAATGAACCAATTACTCAGCTGTATCTTTGTCAGCCCAGTCTTTATGAGCAGCTCCCTCTTCTCCTGTGCTGTGGGGTACGGATTATTGAGGTGGTTGAGCAGCCAGGAGTTGAGTATCTGTATAGTCTCCTTGGGCAGGTTGGAGCGGGACTGCCTGCGATCCAGCCCTTTCTTCATACTCGAGCCTGACTCGAGGGGAGGATTGTTTGTACTTACAACCTTTTTACTGGGCGCGCTTACAATCTTATCACTGGGTGCGTTTACAAGTTTATCACTGGAAGCAAAAACGTTACCACTGGATGCGCTTACAAGCTTATCACCAGTCGCGCTTACAAGCTTATCACCGGAAGTAAAAGCGTTATCACCAGATGCAAAAGCGTTATCACCCGGCAAACTCAAAGCCCGATCACCGAGCCTTGCCAGATTCGACACCTGTGTCTGCCCAACCTGTGTATTCACCGTCTGCCCAACCTGTGTATTTACCGTCTGCCCAACCTGTGTATTTACCGTCTGCACAACCTGCGTATTTACCGGCTGCATCAGCACCGGAGCCGTGGTATAAGCGGGCCCCTGCACCGGGCCCTGCTCCTCGCTCCCAATACTGTTCAACAGCGACTGTATCGAAGGCAGCGTGATATTCGAGTTCATAACCGTAATATACCTAGTCTATTGCAATGGGTGTAGCCCTAATAATATATTATAGCACAGCCCTATAATATAGGTATTAGCGCACCCCCATAATAAACACTCCTATCCACCGCCAACCACACAACGCCTATATATACACACCTGGCCGGCACCGCCACCCGCCTGCCATTGGCCCGGACAGCCGCCGCAGAACAGCCCGCAGAACAAGCACCCTAGAACAAGCACCCCAGCACAACGGCAACACAGTTCTGGACGCCTCAGACACACCCGCACAACGCCCTGATGACACATAGGCGCACACTGGGCGGCCACTGTCCCCTGCGGCCCCGTCTGTGCAGGCGGTCACACAGCGCGGTTATTGTTCCGCCGCTGTGTGACATTATTCCAGGCTGGGCGGGCGATGCTGTGGGCGGTGGTGTTGTGGGTGTGCACAGACGGGGCTGCAGGGCTGGGACCTTGGCGGTGTGTGCACAGACGGGGCTGCAGCGGGAGTGTGGGAGGGCTGTGGAAGAGCCGTGGGGGTTGTGCGGGAGTGTCTGTGCCAGGGTGTCTGTGCGAGGGCGTGACCGCTTTCTGTCTGACTCTGGGCGTGCGATAAGGTCCCGCTGCAATTACGCGAGTGCAGCAGGGCAGTTGGGCAGTTGGGCAGCAGGGCAGGGTAAGTGCGCCAGACAATGGACGCAGGCCGTCGCCAGTGGCGATGGGCGCAGGCCGGGCGCTGGAAACCGGAGGTTAGTGCGTGGTCACGTGTGTGGCGGTGTGTGGTCACGTGTGCGGTGCCACAGTGTGGGTGTGCGAGTAATGGGTGTGTGCGAGTAATGGGTGTGGTTGCTGGATTGGGTCCCTAGGTGCACCCATGTAGGTCGTCTCCTCAATTGTGTGTTGCGTAAGTTTGCGGTGGGTAGCTCTCCTGGTTGTTTAAAAACAAGCAGTTATGGTGGGGCGGTGGGACAGTGGAGCGGTGGGACAGTGGAGCGGTGGGACAGTGGAGCGGTGGGACAGTGGGGCGGTGGGACACCGGGTTTGGAATTGGCAGGGCTGATGCAGTCGGGGACTCAGGGGGGGCATGAATGTGGTTATATATATTTTATATGTGTACGTTAGATATGCAATTATGTTGAGGTCGATGGACCCATTCCCAGATGAACACTGGGCGGATCAAGTTGACGAAATATGGAGTTTTCAAATTGAAAAAAAATATTGAATGTTCTTGGCGGGGTTGTGACCCGAATGAAATGAGAACAAGACAGGAGGTGTTAATGCATTCGGGAAGTTTGATGGCATTCTGAAATGTCGACTCTTTTTTAGACTTCGCATATCGGGGCCGATGGCGAGGTTCGGTTAAAAATATATAACCGACCTTCGATTCAAAACAAGGTGGTAAACCACTGGGGAAAAAAAGGAGGGCACAGCAGCCCACCATGCAGGCAGAGGAGGAGTATTCTGCGCAACATGATGCACACAGAGCAGGAGTAATGGATGATGTGTTTAAGAAAGCCTCCACGATCTCTTTTGAGGAGGCACAGAGTATGTTAGAAGCGCGGTATGGGAATATAGACGATCTGAACGCTAAGGACTTGCTGACGGAGATATACTGCGAATCCCTTGTCTGGAAGAATGTTGCAAGGAAGGTTCTGGATCATGTAGATGATGAGGATCTGCAGACGTGGCAAATAGGGAGAAGGCAAGCTGGAAGACAAGCTGGAAGTCAAGCTGGAAGTCAAGCCGGAAGTCAAGCTGGAAGTCAAGCTGGAAGGCGAATAATTGAATTACAGGCGGTTCCAGAGGTCCCGGAGGTCCAGGAGACGCTTGAGATGCAGGATACAGAAGCTTATGTGATTAGTGACCCAGAGCAACTTCTTTCGCAGAGTGGACATGATACAGAAACCGCTGTGATTAGTGACCCAGGGCAACTTCTTGCACAGAGTGGACATGATACAGAAGTAGATGTGATTAGTGACCCAGGGCAACTTTTTTTGCAGAGTGGGCATGATACAGAAACCGCTGTGATTAATGACCCAGAGCATGCCCTTGCACAGAGTGGACATGATACAGAAACTGCTGTGATTAGTGACCCAGAGCATGCCCTTGCACAGAGTGGACATGACTTTTCAACACCTTTACACCATGCCCAGATGATAATTCGAGGAATGATGTCTGAGTATGGGCAGGATGGCGAGTCTTTTATAGGTATGCTGAATCGCATTCATTGTCACTCTCTCCAGATAATGGTGACGCTGTTGCACTGCTACGCTTTCCTTGAGAGGAGAGTTGTGCTACGTGTTACCCGTTCGCGATTGCTACCTGATTACAAATACTTCCAGTACGTTTTGCAGTGCGTTTTCTGTAAGAAACGGCAATATGAATTGGTGTTTAATAACAAATGCTTTTCAATCAAGGAGTATGACGGT
>JAKTPZ010000026.1:9211-52167 GCA_030579215.1 Maudiozyma pseudohumilis
GCGAGCCCGCCCATGATGCTGGGCGCGACGCCCTGGAAGAGGAAGTAGACGACGACGGTGATGTTGACCTGCTCCTCGTTGATGTGGAACTTGCCCTCTATCACGTTGAGGACCGGGTAGTATATGGCGCCGGCGATGGCGGAGAAGAAGCCCGTGAAGGCGCACTGTGCGACCAGGAGCACCTTGAAGCGCGTGGAGAAGCGCGAGTAGGGGACGTGTGGGGGGTCTGTGCTCTGTGTGTGTGTTATTTCGCACAGCGGCTTGCTCTCGTGGGTTGTGAGGGCGTCGGCGTCGATATCGATATTAGAGTCGACATCGACATCAACATCGACATCAGCGTAGCTGTCGGAGAGCGAGCCGTTTTTGGGCTGGAATGTGTTCATGTGCCAGGGTAATGTGTAGGGTAATGTGCCAGGGTAATGTGCCAGGGTAATGTGTTAGGGTAATGTACCAGTGTAATGTGCCAGTGTAATATGCCAGTGTAACGTACCAATACAACAACACAACAATACAACAACACAACAATGCAACGCACCAAACTACTATGTAACGAAGCAACGATGCAATATGGTATAGTGCGAGACCATACCACAGCACAACACCACAAGATCACACCACACACAACAACACAACAACACACCCACCCTATATATACACTAGCACACCCACCCACACCCCCACGCCTTAGCACGCACCCCCACAGGCATCACCAGGAAATGTGCCAAATCTGCACAGCCCAACGACGCACAGGCAAAACACGCAATAACGCAGTGTAAGAGGGCTAATAAACGGATGCAAGAGGGCAATACGGGAGGGCTAATAAACGCACTGCACACCCACAGGAGACTAAGCACAAAGCACAAAGCACAAAGCACTTCACAGGAGACAAAGGGCAGCGCATCCCTGAGATAATCGCTATCAACGGCATCTTATCTCCGAGGAGATAAGACGGGGAGAAGAGCGAGGAGAACAGGAGCGAGGAGAGGAGAGGAGAACAGGTCCACAGGGCCACAGGGCCACAGGGCATTGAGAGAATTCCCGGAAGAACAAGGCAACGGCGGGGGGCGGGCAGAGAGAAATGCCGCAGGGCAAGAGGGCCGCAGCGCACAGCGCACAGCGCACAGCGCACAGGACACCTGACACTCAACGAGGCGGGGCGGGACGGAATAACATACAGACAGGGAGAGAGGGAGACAGACAGGGAGACAGACAGGCAGACAGGGCGTATAATGGCAGGGGATGCATGGGTGTGTGCACAGAACACGCTGCACGGCGCTTGGCGCTGGCGCTGGCGTTGTTCGCCGAGGGTCGGGTGCCGAGAGTCGGCGTTTGTCCGGGGCGGTGTGTGCCGGGCGAGGTGTGTGGGTGTGCCAAGCGAAGCGAGGTGTGGTGTGTGGGTGGTGGACGAGGTGTGTCTGGGTGTAGGTGTGGGTGTGTGCGTTTATCACAGTGGTATGTGTCTGGGTTTATCTCCCGGTGTCTGGGTGGATTGTCCTGGTGTCCGGGTGTATTCAATGGTGTCTGGGTGTATGGCAATGGTGTGTGGGTGTATTGTAATGGTGTCCGGTTGTATGGCAATGGTGTATCGCCCCGGTGTCTCTTATATGTCCGATTCTCGGCTATCTACACAGGGGTGCGGCACCCATATGTGTCAGTGGTGCTGCTGCCACTGGGCGCGCTCTTGCCTTGTGCGAGTCTCGGCGTATGGCGTGGCTATGCGTGTATTGTATAGAGTATGTATGGGGGGTTGCTACAATCCGTGGGAGGTGGGAGATGCCCTGATCGATGGTACATGATCGATGGTAGATGGTATATGATCGATGCCCTGATCGATGGTAGATGCCCTGGTCGATGGTAGAGGCGGTGCTCGATGGTACATGATCGATGGTATATGATCGATGATCGATGCCCTGCTCGATGCTCCACACCCTCTACTCCACACCCTCTACTCCACACCCTCTGCTTCGCATCGGGTGTGGAGCATCGGGTGTTTCGCATCGGGTCTACGTAGGCGGCGGGTGCTTTGGCGTGTGTATCAGGAAGTTCACGGGCCGCTGTGGCATCCCCCCATCGCCGCGCCGCGCCGGGGACCGCATGCGCATGTCGCTCGGCAGCGTCACGTTCGCGCTCTGTGTGCGGCGGTGTGTGCGCGTGCGCGAGGGGCCGTAGGGCGAGGGGCCGTAGGGCGAGGGTGGTTGGTAGTACGGCAGTTGTGCGGCGCCAGGGCCCTGGCCCTGGCCCTGGTATTGGTACGGTTCTATGAGTGTGGGCGGGGCGAGCGATGGGTTGTACATGTACGGCTGTGCTTGAGGGTTGTACGGCTGTGCCTGTACTTGCGGGTTGTACAGCCACGGCTGCTGTGTTTGGGCTTGGCCCTGGCCCTGGGTCTGGCCCGGCGGCGGGAGTTTGTACGGCTGGTTCATTGTGTGGAACTCCTCCGCACCGATGCTGTTCCCCCTGGAGTGCGCGTACCTTTGTGCTGGTGCTGCGCCTGCGCCTGGGGCTGCGGTTGGGCCCTCGTTTATAGAGTGCAGTTCTCCGCGGGTCGGCGAGTGCATGCGGCGTTTTCGGCCGGCGGGCGAGGGCAGGGGCGGTGTTTGTGTGGTCGCGGTCGAGAGGAGCAGGCGGATGGTGCTGTCGGAGAACTTGTCGCTCTGCAGCAGTTTGTCGATGATGGAGGAGAGGAGCGTGAGGTTCGCGTGGCGGAGGGTTTCGAGTTGGAGTAAGGTGCCAGGCCCCGATGCGGATGCGCCAGCATCTGCGTCGGGGGCGGTCGTGCTAGCGCTTATGTTCATGTTTGTATTCATGTTTGCGCTTGCATTTGTACTCGCTCCCTGCGCCCCCGGTGGTAGTTGCGGGGTTGTAATGGGGTTGGTATTTGTACTTGTACTTGTATTTGTGCCTGGTGCCGCACTCTCTCCTTGCGCCTCCT
Organism: Maudiozyma pseudohumilis; assembly: GCA_030579215.1. NCBI lineage: Eukaryota > Fungi > Ascomycota > Saccharomycetes > Saccharomycetales > Saccharomycetaceae > Maudiozyma > Maudiozyma pseudohumilis. Next base: position 12,144 of record JAKTPZ010000026.1, read on the forward strand.
GCATGGCGGGGTCGGAGTTGAGGAGGGACTTGACGTTGCTGTGGGGGTCCGCGGGGTTCATCGTGGTTGTGTCGTGAGCAGTGTTTATCGGGCTCGCGTGGGTTGTGCTACTGAGCGTGTTTGTGGGTATGCGCTAGTGAGCGTGTTTGTGGGTATGCGCTAGTGAGCGTGTTTGTGGGTATGCGCTAGTGAGCGTGCCTGATGATGGATATTCCTGATACCTGGATGTTGTGAAATTGTTCCGGTAGTCTAGCGATTGTGTGGATGCTTTGAAATTATCCTGGTTGTCTAGCGATTGTGGATGTTCTCTATTTCTTGATGGTGTCGCGATTATTAGGCGTGCTTGTTTCCGAGGTATGCTTCGTGTGATTGTCTCGACTTCCCAATATCTGTATGCGGACTGCCTATGGATGTATTACTGTGTTTATGCACGATGGTAGTATGCGAGGGAATGTACGTATCGGCGTGTGCGCTGCTGTATCTTGTTTAGTAAATGTGTGAATGCACTAGGACGGCGATCGTGCGTTATCTATGATATTCGATCGCTATGATATTCAAAAAGCTATGATATTCGATCTATGCGATGTATCGATCTCTGCTGTGTATCGATCTCTGCGATGTATCGATCTCTGCTGTGTATCGACCTTTACAATGCCTTTGGTCTCTGCGATATGGTATGCAACCTTGTGTTGTCTCTGCAATATGGTATGCTACCTTGTCTCTGCAATGTCCTATCGGTCTCCGTATTGTCCCGTGCTAAAAATACACTGGTGAAATCAGAGGATGTGCTGATGATGTGCAACTTGGAGTGGGAATTAAAACGCAATCTATATTCCTGGGTGACTCCTGCCAAATATTAATACCACGACGTGTAGCAGTACTGTACTAATCAAATGGATCTTGCTCTGGTGCTCTTTGACAAAAAGAAAATTGTTTCGTGTCTTAGTTGCGCTTTTCGCTGGGAGGCGTTGTTTTTATTTTGGATCGAGGCGGGGGGGACGGGTCTCTGCGGGACGGTCTGCGTGTCTCTGGGGAGGTCGCGCTGAGAAAGTTGAGTGTCCTGGGAAGCAAAAAAAAAATTTTCCTGACCAAAAACTGTAAGCAAGTGCAAGTGACAAGTAAACCCTGTTTATGTGAATATACTTGTTACGTAACTGCAAGAGCGTCTGGGTGTTTGCAAGAATATATACGAGGAGAAAGGGACAATATTGTGTTTTTTTGCTCGAAGTGGCGGTGGACGGGAACCGGAGAGGATCGACGTCCGTCAAATATTTGTTTATATATATATAAATGTGCAGACAACCCATCCCTTGTTTGGGCGCAGGAGGAGAGCGTATTACGTGTATTGCAAGAATTACCGCGTATTTTTTTTTTAATTTATTGTGTAATGCTGACGGGAGGATATGTGTAATACTTACGGGAGGATGTGTGGAATGCTTACGGGAGGATATGTGGAGGTTTGGGATGTACCTGGGGTGGCATAGGAACACGCTGTTGCCGAAACCGGCAACTGTAATAGTTCCCGCCTTCTTGGGTAAACTGTATTTCCCTATTTGTCTCACATTTATCGGTTCGGGATATGGGCCGTTTAAGATACAACTACGCCAGCAGTAATAGTTTTTGCGCAGGGCATTGCTGCTGAGATAATGGGGAGAGCGATCCCTCTGCGATAATGGGGAGAGTGATCCCTCTGTGATAATGGGGAGAGCGACCCCGCTGGGACAGAGGATGCCAGACCTGATTGGAACACTGGCTGCTCTAATGACAAGACGAAGAAAATGAAGAAGGGGGGGAAAAAACTCCGCAAGGGCGACGGGAGGGCACTCGCTCTCTCGCAACACTATCAGACCGGGAAGGATGGTCTGTTGAGATATATGAAAGCGTGTGCGTGCTACAGTTATAACTGGGGGGAGGGCGGAGAGAAGGGAGTCAAACGTGACACTGGAGAGGCTAGTATCCAGATGAGATCCTCGTGCCATTGAAACGTCTGTCACAGAGAACTGTGTACGGCAATTAAGGGACGTGAAGGCCCGGCCGGCCAGACCTTTTGCTCGCCTGGTATCTACAGTGAAACAGCCGCAGCTGTTCTCTCGCTCTGGGCCCGTGCGGCCTCTCTTCTTCGGTTTCCTAATGGGGAAGTCCTAGTGGCTCACATTTCCTGATACGGATTCAATCATTGCCGCATTGGGTGTAATTAGCGGACCTGCACATGCCCAGAACAACCCGCACAACCCATAGAAACGTCGCAGGGACCGCAAACGGGGCATCACTTTCCGAATCGGGAACACTTCGCGGCCTCTTTCTTTTTTTAGCCCGCGATCATGAGACGGCCAATGAAGGGGGTTCTGCGGTTGTTTCTTCGTCCCTGAGGAAGCGAGCTGCGGCGACGAGGGGGAGGGATTCCTGCGCCTCCTTCGAGGACGGTTTCATGGCTATATATATATATATATATTTATTTCTTCCAAATATGTCACGTGAAAAGGACAACTGCGAGTGTTTGTGCTGAGACAACTGCGAGTGTTTGTGATGCGACAGTTTCCCAATATGGCATTGTTGGGATGGAGCGCGTTAAAAGGGGGATGCGGTTTCTTGTCACTTTCGCGTCTTTCTTATAATCTAGCGGGATTTCGGGCTTATGTTTTATAAATAGACCAGGGGGAGGAGGGCGTTCCATCTCTAAACATGGGGAGGAGGGCATTCCATCTCTAAACATGGGGAGGAGGGTATTCCATCTCTAAACATGGGGACGTTTGTTGTTGTTTTTCACATTCCCTCACTCGTTTGAGGGTGATACAACTCGTACAGATACGTCCCCGTTTCTAGAAATACTTGCTATATGCATGGGCGTACGGTCGGCTGCGGGTTTTTTACCATGTGGATTTCCAATCCATCGCGCAATAAAGTTATGTGTAATAATTTTAAACCGAATAGTATTTAAAAAAAAGGGTAGTGTAGCTAGGTATACAAGTATTGATAAAAAAGAAATAGTAATACAGTAGCCGGATATAAAATAAAAGTAGTTAAATTGAAAAAGTAATAGTAGCCAAAAGTCCATGTATCCTTGATTTATGTGTTGTAGGTGATTTCGGCCAGGTGTGAGATAAGTCGCACGCGGCCCTTGAGTCTAATTGTTCTCAGAATTTATAAAACTTGTGTATTCCTTCTTCTTAGAAAATGGGTTGGAAAATTCCGTTGGTTTGTAGCGTTAGCAAGATAAACAAAGAAAAAAATGCAAGTGAATGCGGACGTTAGATGGTCTAGCACTCACCCCAATTTCTTAGCTGCTTAGTACAGGACAAACTTAGCCTTACCAGAGGTAACAGCAACAGTGCAACCGTCAGCACCACCAGAGTAACTGCCGTTTTCGTAGTAACATTCACCGTTAACTACGGAGTTAGCATCAGCGGCAACGATCTTGACGTTGAAGTTTAGAGGGGTACGGTTGTTTGGGTTTGGAATCAAAGACAGGTAACTGATACCGTTGGTAGAGCCGGCACCGAAGTTCAGTGGGGCCCAGTTACCGACACCAGAGCCGTCAGTACCCCAGATGCAACCGTCCTCGACGGAGACACCAGCGTTGTTAACGTAGTACTGAGCGGAGGTCATCTTTCCCTGCCACTGGTAGTAGGACTCCTGGTCAACGACGGTCAGTGGCTGAGTGGCACCGGCCTCGACGAAGGTTGGGATGTCCATGTTCTCGGTACCTGGGTAGTCGGTTCTGCAGATGGCGACACCCTGGCTTAGCTCGGAGACAACCTCGGCGGAGTTGACACCCCACTCACATAGGTACTCGGAGGCAGTGTTGGAACGGTATAGGAAACCGCCCTTACATAGCAGACCACCAACGGATCTACCGTCGGCTGGCTGGGCAGATGGCCACTGGGTCTTAGACATACCTGGCTGGCATGCGTAAGAGCAGTAGGAGCCCTCGGCACAGGAACCACCAGTAGAGGTGTCGGTGTTCTCGATACCGGACCAGCCACCCTGGCCTAACCAGTCAACGGAGATAACACCCTGACCGGATGGGAAGGAGGAACAGGCGATGGTACCGTCCTGGAAGGCCTCGGATGGACCGCTGAAGGCAGCTAGGTCACCGTAGATGCCACCAGCGGAAGAACCGGAGGAGGCAGCGGAGGTGGCAGCGGCAGCAGCAGTGGAAGAGGTCTTCTCGGCAGCAGCAGTGGTAGCTGGAGCTAGAGTAGTGGTGGAGGCAGAAGAGGCTGGGGTGGCAGTAGCCTGCTGGGAGACGGTCTGAGAACCGGTTAGACCAGAGATGGTGTGACCGTTGGAGTCAACAATGACGGTCTCGTAGACGTACTCGACGGCGATAGCTCTCTTGTTGTGGTGGTGAGAGGCGGCGACGGTAGTGGTACAGTCGTCGACGTTCATGTCAGCAGCTGGGAAAGCAGCGACCATGGAAGCACCCATTAGGGCAGCGGTTAGCTGAGAAGTAGAGAATTTCATTTTTTTAAATTTGGAGTATTTTTTCACAATAAGTTCAGAGTTCTAAAGGTGAATGTGTGCAAAATGTTGAGGGGGAATATATGCTTGATTGTTAGTAACAGATGTCTTGGGAAAAATAATTTCTTGTCCTGTTGTTGTGTGTTCAATATGATATGACGTGGATTGTGCTCGCTGGCGTTGAAGGAATGAATGTAATATAGTTGGTGACAGTATGTTTACTGTGTGTTGCCAAAAGAAAAAAAAAAAGAATCAAACAAGTGATTGAGATAGGTGTTGGGGTAGGTGTTGGTTGAAGTACTTTGGTGAAGTGTGGTAGACGGCCCTTCATGAAGCAGAAGAAACGAAGTAAAGGTCGAATGCTAAAAGATCATCTTCGCGTTGTATTTATTTAAACCGCAACCTGTCTGTGATATAAAAATAAACCACGTTGCAAGGCAAAAAATAAAATAAGAACAATAGCGAAGAGAGAGGGGGGGAAGCAACTTCGTCATCCGACAGAAAAGGGTAAATCAACAACCTCATTTCGTAGCAGCAAATGAAACAAACACCAAAAAACAGTAGTAACAATACCACCTTGAGAAACAATTCAAATCATGGCACCATAATACCTCATCCAGTAGTGATTGCATAGCAGAGTAACGGGAACGAGCCTCCATCGTGACCACCTAGATGAGGAGTGAAGTCGCGGAAGAGAGCACAACGTCAGCCCGATGGGAAAGGGGAGAGAAAGACCCCCACTCCCCCTTGTCTTTTCGCGTATGTGAACGCAATGCCATAACAACAGCAGAAGCGACAATACCCGGGAAGAAACCACAACCCTACAATGGCTCGAAGAATAACGGGCAGAAACGATCCCATACACTCGAGAGGAAGAAATAGAGAGAGAGAGGGGGGGTCCTTGTCTTTTCGCGCGGCGGCAGCGCGGCGGCAACGCGGACGCGAAAAAAACGAAGCAGCGCGATCGATCCACTGTGTGTTATTTCCTAATCCGGCCGACGCGTCGTGCCTTGCATTTGCGCAGCTCAAAAAAACACACGGGGAGAGGTGGAAAACACACGGAGAGGTGGAAAAAAAGACCAGCACCGCGCGGCCATCGCAGAGAAGAAGCGGCAGAACACGGCACGGGGGAGATGTGCTGCGCTTCCATGGGAATGTCCGAGAGAAAACGCCGCACAGACCGCCGCGACCAGCTGTAACACTCTATACGAGGTGCGGAAGGAGAAGAACGGCAGCGGCTAGTTGTAACTGCAGAGGTTCAGCCGTTGGGGAAGGTGAGGAAAATCAATTGCACAGCAGGAATTGCTGGTCTTTCATAGTGTTAAGTATTTGGTATCACTACAGCAGGGGGCCGGGGGTGGTAGGGTTAAAATCTGAAACGTCCTAGGGGACAAGCATTCATGAATTCTTGGGGATGATGTAATATTAGGGAAGTATTGGGAATAATGTAATATTAGGGAAGTATTGGAATAGTAATAGTGCAATTGCATCATATCAATTGGGAAACACACGATAACAACAGGGGAAAAAACAAAGAATAAGCAAATGTATACATACGAATTAGAATTTGGATGGGAAAAAAAAGGATAAGCTTGAATATAATATAGTAATGAATATAACGAGCTCGTTTCAAATATAAAAGTATTTGGGGGAGTTAAAAGGAGTGTAAAGTAGTTGGATTAAAGGAGTGTAAATAGTTGGGGAAAAGAAATAAAGACTTTTAGATTCTTCTAGTCGTGAAACGTAGTAAGGGGATAGCTTGAGTAGTTATTTTCTTATGGTTTCTTTAAACCAAGAGAGAAAGAAAACGCATCACGAAACCAAAAGGTAACGCCCAACAAAGCACATCATAACCGCCGGGCAGTGTTGTTTATATATATCCACACACCTGGATACATTTCCTCCAGTAAATTTGTTTTTTTGCCACCCTTCCCCTCCATCGCGGGAACCCGCATTCAACGTAAACAAGCCGGGCGTGCGCGCAGTTCTCTCAAGCACGCGTTGTTGTGTGTTTGTTGGTTCTCTCCCAATGCGCAGTCTCTCTCTCGCGTGCGCGCCGTGTTTGGACTAAATCTTCTGCGGGGTTTTCTTAGCACAGCAGGACGAGTGTCCGTTTTGGGACACGCGGAACCCATACGGGACATGCCGCCTGTGCGCGGGTTTCTGCGCATCCTGGGTTGCCTGAGTCCCCCCATCCTCGCCGGTGTATTGCAGGAACGATTATGAAACGAGCTGCCAAACTAGTAGAAAGAGATGATGTTTTTTGCAGGAGAGAAAAGAAGTACGAGCGGCGGCTACTGCCTTGTCGTGTTTGTTTGAGGTTGGGAAGGTGCGTTGGTTGTTCGTGACTGCATGTTTGCGGCTGGCAGTAGCGCGCCTGGTGCTAGCGCCAGTTCCACGCCGGTGTTATTCCCGTATTTGGAAGGCGAGCCCTGGGGTTTTCTTGGCTTGTGCGGTAGGCCTGTTTGTTTGTTAGTGGTTCCGATTACAATGTTGATGGTTAAATCATACGGTTTTTGCTTGGTGTTTGTGTATTGTGATTCCATTGCAAAGTGTAGTGAAACAGGGACCGGTCTTGTTTGTTTTTTTTAGTTGTCTTGTGCAGCGATTTCTTCGCAAAACAATAGATACCTGTCCAAGAAGAAGGAAGAGGGACAGAGAGAGACAGAGAGAGAGACAGAGACACAGAGAGAGAGAAAAATAACAGGCAAAGTCGTCCCACTGCTATTGATGGAGTTTGGCTCGGTGTTTGGCGAAAATCTGCTGATGTATGTTGTTTGGGCTAGTTCCAGCTCGTCAGGGGGAATGCGAGACCATATTGTCCCTTGCCTGGCTTGTTACATCAGCTAAAGACAATGGAATGCGCGTGGCTCTGTCTTGTATGATATTTTTCTTTTTCTTATTGTTTTTTTCCACTTCATTTCTATTTCTAGTAAAAGGTTTACATAGATATGGTATATAGCAAAATTTTGCAGGCTCATGCTGGGATGTTCAGTCCTGTTTCTTGGCTCTGGCGTTGGCAGCGCGCTCCTTCAGTACCTTGAAGACCTTGGTCAGGTGGAACTTTTTGATCAGTGCAAACTCCAGGATGCAGAATGGGACGAATAGCGCCACGAAACCTAGGAAGGTCGCCATGGTGCCTCTGTACACGTCTACGCGGTCGCTGGAGCTCAGAATATCAGACATAACCTTGGCAGCATAGACATCGGCTGACATTGGCTTGTGGTTCTTGGCCATGCGCTGTCTCTCTTCGAACGCAGCCTGGCCCTCAGGGAAGCGGTAGATAGAATCCTCAGGCATTGGTCTGGTGTCCGCGATGTTCGTATCGACACCTCCGGTTACTACATTGATGACACGGACGCCAAATGGCTTCATTTCTAGGTGCAGACCTCTTGCGTACGAGTGGATCGCCGCCTTGGTTGCAGAGTAGATCGACCCGAAGGGGAAGGAGATAATACCCGCGCACGAACCAGTGAACACAATTGTGCCTTGGGCGTTTATTAGATATGGAGATAGTTCGCGACACATGTTCACATGGCCGAACACGTTGACTTGGAAACATTGCTGCATCGCAGCGTCAGAAACATCCAGGGCAGCAAATGTGCAACTTTGGCCGGCGTTGTTGTACAGCAGATCCAATTTCTGACCGGGCAGCTCGGCTGCCAAAAACTCCTTGAACGCGATAACTTCGCTAAGTTCGGAGATATCTAGTTTATATGGCCTTATCACGGCACTTGAAAACTCCTTAACAAGGGGGGCAATCGGCTCAAGTCTTCTTGCACACGCGTACACAACATAATTATGTTCGGCCAGCTGTTTAGTGATGGCATAACCGATACCAGATGAAGCCCCGGTAACGATGGCGATTTTCCTGGTGGTTACAGACATGTTGAGACAAATGTATCTTGTTGCTAAGTATAGGTGATTTGCTTGCTCTGTATCTTTTCCCTTGTTTTCGTATCAACCCCGACCGACGTCTTCCCCGCTTTATATATGAATTGTTTTACAGCGCGCCCGTACCCTTTAATTTTTTTTTTTTTACGCTTGACATTTTATATTAAACCTATAGAGGGCGAGGAAAAAAAGGTTAATTCCTTGCAGTCCATCAATAGGCTGTAATTGGTAAGTAAGTTTAATACTAGTTATTATTGAATAACTTATCCGAATATATAAATATACAATTTTAGTTATGGTTTAATAGGGGGGGCTGTGAATATAAGAAATCATAAATATAAGATATGTGCATTACAGTTGGGGTTGAGAGAAACCAAAAAGGACATTTTTTTCGCCTTTGGAAACGTTAGAGATAACCGATTACTGGCCAAAGACATCCTTTAGGAAAGCGTTCTCCTCAGCGGTGTGAAGGGTCTTGTTACCGGCAGCAACGGCACCACTTGGGTTTCTACCGCAGTATCTAACCTTGGAGTCCTTGTATAGCTCGGTCTCCTTCAGAGTAGTCTCTAGTCTAGGAGAAACGTAGGCCCAGGCACCCATGTTCAATGGTTCTTCCTGACACCATACGATCTCCTCTAGGTTTGGATAGCTGTTTAGTGTCTCACGTAGCTGAGCGAATGGGAATGGGTGAATCTCCTCGATCTTTAGGAAAGCGGTAGTCTTGTCGCCAAGCTCCTCACGCTTCTTGTGTAGAGCAGTGTAGACTTGACCGGACATTAGAACAAGCTTCTTGGTCTCCTCCTTGGTACCGATGGCCTTGCCGTGCTCGACATCCTCAATGATCCACTGGAAGCCGCCCTCGGTGAATTCAGACAAGCTGGATCTGGCTAGAGGGTGACGTAGCAGCTGCTTAGAGAAGAACAGGGCCAATGGCTTACGGAATTGACGATGCTGTTGTCTTCTCAGGATGTGGAACAGGTTAGCTGGAGTGGTTGGGTAGACAACCTGGTAGTTACAGTCCTGGTGTTGTCTCTGTAGCTTGGTCTCAGATGGGAAGTATCTTGGATCCTCGTTAGCCATCTGTAGGAATCTCTCCAGTCTACCAGAGGAGTGCTCTGGACCCTGACCATCGTAACCGTGAGGCAAGGATAGGACTAGACCGGAACGCTGCTTCCACTTCTGCTCACCACCGGCGATGAACTGGTCGATGATGACCTGACCGGTGTTGGCGAAATCACCAAACTGGGCCTCCCAGACAACCAAGTGCTCTGGGGAAGTCATGGAGTAACCGTACTCGAAACCCATAACACCGTACTCGGACAGAGATGAGTTGGAGATGGTGAAGTCAGACTGCTTTGGATCTAGATGTAGCAATGGAGTGTATGTACCTTCAGACTTCTGGTCATGCAGAACTGCATGACGCTGAGAGAAAGTACCTCTAGCAACATCCTCACCGGACACTCTGACATCGTTTCCCTCTAGCATCAAGGTACCGTAAGCCAAAGCCTCACCGGTAGACCAGTCAATACCCTCGCCGGTCTCAACGGACTTACCTCTGTTGTTCAAGATTCTCTTTAGGTTTCTGTGAACCTCAAAGCCCTCTGGCCATGAGGAGATGACCTTACCAATCTTCTTTAGAGTGTCCGCATCAACGTTAGTTGGCTCGTGTGGAAGAATCTCGGTAGCCAGCTCCTTTGGCGATTTGAACCCTTCCCAAGCAGCAGTTAGCCACTCTCTCTGGGTTGGAACGTAGTCCTTGGCCTTCTCAAAGGCATCCTCGAATAGGCCCCAGACCCACTTCTTGTGCTCCTCAATGTCCTTCTTGGAGAAGGTGCCCTCCTTAATTAGCTGGTCAGTGTATGTGTCGATGACATTCTCCTGCTTAGCAATTCTCTGGTACATCAGAGGTTGGGTGAATGCAGGCTGGTCGGTCTCATTGTGACCATGCTTTCTCCATCCGACAACGTCGATGATGGCATCAGTGTGGAAAGTAGCTCTCCACTCGGCGGCTAGGTCGAAGATGAAAGTAACAGCCTCGATATCGTTTGCGTTACAGTGGAAGATAGGAGCGTCAATAGCCTTGGCCAAATCAGATGGGTATGGTGTAGATCTGGAGAATCTTGGATCAGTGGTGAAACCAATCTGGTTGTTAGTGATGACGTGGATGGTACCACCAGTGGAGTACTCTGGTAGGTTTAGGAAACCCATGGTCTCGTAGACAACACCCTGGCCGGCGAAAGCAGCATCACCATGCAGCAAGACACCGATAGCCTTGGACTTCTCCTCTAGGTCCTTCTTGTCGTGCAGCAGAGCTCTGGTTCTACCTAGGACAACTGGGTCTTGTGCCTCCAAATGAGATGGGTTGGCAACAAGAGACAGGTTAACATACTTACCAGAGGTAGTTGGTCTCTTGTAGTTCATACCCAGGTGGTACTTGACATCACCAGAACCCTCAACGGTGTCCGGAGTGCTGGCACCCTTGAATTCGGCGAAAATGGACTCGTTTGGTTTACGGACGACATTGGATAGCACGTTCAGTCTACCACGGTGGGCCATACCCAACACAACGTCCTCGACACCCAGTTCTACGGAACGGTCGATCAGTGTCTTGATACCTGGCACGACTGCCTCTAGACCCTCTAGACCGAATCTCTTGTCGTTAGGGAACTTGGTCGACAAGAAAGTCTCGAAGGAAGTAGCCCAGATTAGTCTGTCGAGAATCTGTCTCTTCTGGTCGACGGTGTACTTGTAAGGGTTCTTGATCTCGATTCTGTCTCTCAGCCACTCACACTTCACCTTGGATGGGATGTGTGTGTACTGGATACCGTAGGACTTACAGTACAGAGTCTCGAGCTCGTTGATAATCTCACCGAGCGTCATCTTCGTTCTGCCCTCCTTGGCGAATCTGGGCAGGATACCTGGACCCAGAGTAATCTCGGTGCCGAGGTCAGACTTGTTGAACCCGTAGTACTCGATTGTTAGTTCTGGAGGTGTAGGCTTGGACTTGTCGTCACCGAAGGAGATCTTCAGTGGGTCGATGTGCGCCTTTAGGTGGCCTCTCACCTGGTAGGCTCTACATAGCAATTGCACCTTTAGATGCAAGTTGACATCCTGGTTGCCGGATGAACCAGCGCCGACACCCAATGGGTTAGCCTGGGTGCCCTGGGGGGTACCGATGATTGGTGGAGGGGCCTGGAAAGCCGCGGATGCAGGGGCACCGCCGTTGTTTTTCAGATTTTTGAAGTATGAATTCCAGGAGATATGCACCGAGGAAGGATCCTGCTGCCACGCCTCGTACATCTCGTCGATATACTGGGCATTGGAAGTGGAGAGGAAGCTATCCGTACCGGTGACGATACATCTCTTCTGGTTGACATTGAGGTATGATACAGACGACCTCTTGATGAGGACGCTTTTCATCAGGGACCTGGAGCTAGTCCTCGAGGAAATAGCTCTTAACATGTTTGGTGATTTGTAGATATTGTTTGTGTGGTTGTTATTCGAAACAGTGATAGAAAGTGGGAAATGAACACCCCTAAAATATGTCTTGTGGGTATTCTAGTGTGTGGGGTGGGGATATGTATATATATATATCTTTCTGTCCAAAGGGTGGCAAAGAAAAATAAATAGTATGATTATCACGATGCACGCACCTGCGGAGTTGCCCCGTGTGGATTTGTTAGCGGGCGGGCGAGTCGGGAAAAAGGATGGATACTATTGGATGCGATTCGGGCCGGTGAAGAAGGGAATCGTCGAATAGAAAGATGTGGGATATACACAGAATTGGTGTGTCTAGTGCGTTATTTATGGATGGTGTGGTGGATGAGGGAGTCTACATTGGCCGAATAGAACGAGCAGAAGTATAGACTTCCAGATATATATATATATATATCTACATATATCAGAATGTGTGTACAGAGCGAAGCGGGGGGGCAGGGGAGCGATACATCCACCCGACAGGTGAGGGAATATCCGATAGTTGTGGCAACTATTGACCAAGATGCATCCTTCCCCACGGTATGTGTGTGGGGGGGCAGGGCAACGTTGTTGGACTTTCGTTCGTTCTTTGGGCCTCTTGGATAGCCAACTCCAGTTATTGGCTGGGTGTGCGACGGCGGCCAATTCTGCCGTTGGTACGCGGTGTTCTCTGCCACGCGGTCCCAAGGGTTTAGCCCCAGTGTTCTTGACTGCCGCTGGACCGAGTTTTCGGATATCGGCCCAAATCGCGGAGCATATCGGCGGCGGGGTGTAACGGGCAAAGACGGGGCCGTAGCGAGGGCTGGGAGGAGGACGGGACCGTTGTGCGGTTGTTAGGGGCGGCGTCTTGTGATATGGATCGCGTGTGATTGGTCGGTTTACACAGCCGGGTGGCCCCCAATAGAGTTAATGCGCAAGGTGGATCGCTGCGTTGACGCATACGTATAGTTGTTATTTAGCCTCGTAAAGGTTTGTGGGGGGTGGGTCAAAGTGGTTTCTACTTGAGTTTGTAAGAAGGAAGAGGTGCAGGTGTGCGGCGAAGTGCTGCGACGCGCTACGATGTGCTACGAGTAAGATTGCAAGAGTGCTAGAAGGGACAGGGCGACGACTATTGTGTAAACATAAATGAATCTTGTCTTTAGGTTGAGGAACGTAAAATGGCTCTATATTAACTGGAGCACTAGTAACGTTGCCTCGTGGCTATATCACTTCTTCCCTGTATGAAGGAAGAAGCGTATAGACCTGGGTGTTCGCCATTCCGCTATCTAACCAAAGGATAGATAACCGAACAGGATGATGATCTAATGTACATATGGTGGCTGTATATAATGAATGCTTGCACTGGGTTGGGGAGAAAGAGAGAGAAAGAGGGAAGAAATAAATCATATACTCCCGCTTACAACTCCTCAACAACGTTACCCTTGGAGGAAACGTAGATACCGTCCAGGAACTTTCTGATATCCTTGTTTCTGGCCTTACAGATCTGCTGGATGTCAGCGGCATTCTGGGAGACCTCCTCAACAGAGTTACCGGATAGAACGATCTCGTCCTTCTGGATGGTGGAGAACTCAATGGAGACACCCTCTCTGACTGGGACAAGTCTGACCTTCTTGTCACCTAGGTAGTTTCTGATCTCAATGAACTTCTTACCCTCGTTCTCAACAACGTTGACGTTGATTGGGAAATGGGCGTAGACGTATCTCATCTTGTACTTGTAACCCTTGGTGACACCAGTGACCATGTTGTCAACTAGAGACTTGACGGTTCTTAGAGCAGCAACGTGCTTTCTGTCACCGTTGTGGACAGTAACCTTGATAAGGGAGTTGTCAACCTTGGTGAAGGTAACATCAATGTGCTTGATGTTCTTGGTCAGGGTACCTCTTGGACCGGTGACCTTGACAACTCTGGCCTTGACAGCGACGGTAACGTCAGCTGGAATGTGGATGGACTGCTCGGTCTGGATGTACTTCATTGTGTTTGTGTGGATAGGTGGATGCCTTTTTCGAAAATGAAATAAGAGAGGAACAAAATTAATTGGGAGAGAGGCGGAAAATTCAATTGAGACAGATTGTGTGGTATTTATAATTTTTTTCACCGAGATGACGACGTCCACGCGGAAAATTTTTCATTGCGTGGTTTCATTTTTTTTTTTGCGTGGGTACAACAATCCTTTCCTGATTAGGAAGTACAGGGAGGGTAAGTCCATCGTTAATAAGATGTTGTAAAATACAACAACAGCCACTGAGTTGCCATTTGACCTTGTTCCTTTCGTTTCTTGTTTTATTATTACAATTTCTATATGAAAGATATATATTTATATGTACACTAGCCTAGCAGAGATTATCTAGTTATTTAGCTGCCTGTTTAGAGAGATGATCCCTCATTATTCTTGAACCATTCGTCGGTGACCTTCTCCATGGTGTTTGCATCGTTGTAAACCCATGAACCTTCCTCGTTGTAGAAACGAGCGTTCTCATACATCGTTGTTAGGTCCTCATGCACCTCAGCAAGAGTTTTGTACGTCTTCTTGGCCTTCTTGAGAATTGTGTCCAAGGCGACAGGTTTGGCGATCAACTTGTAGTAGTCGGGGAATGTCTTCTTTGGAGGTAGTTTCTCAAATACCTCAGCACACTCGTGGCCATCATCTGGAGCGGTGACCTTGTGTAGCTCTTCCAAAAGGGTCTTCACGGAGTCAAGAATGACTGTCTTGGACACAGCGGTAACTGCTTTTGGCTTCTCCGCTGTTGCTTTTGGTGGAGGTGCAGCGGCAGTCTTGACAATAATCTTAGGTTTCCTTCCACGACGCTTCGGAGTGGCAGCTGGAGCAGTCTCGCTCTTGGCATCGGTAGCATTAGCCCCAGTGATTTCCGCACGACTCTCCTTCTTTAGAGAAATCTTGACTCTCAATTTAGGCTTCTTCTTGTCTGGTCCACCAGTCAGTTCGATGGGATCTATAGTGACACTGTTGTGTCTAACATCAGAATTGTTGTCATCCAATGGAACGACACTTTCCTTTAGCTTCACAATGCCTCTTCTCTTGCGTGGCATTCTACGTTCGGAAACTGTACCACCGGTCTCCTCTATTGGAGTAGACTCTGGGCCAGCTCCAGAAATTGCTCCCTCTGTCAATTCTGGTGTGTTTTCCTGAGATGTCAAATCGTCGTCATCATCATCCATGCGAGCTTTCTTCTCTAGCTTATTACGTTGTCTCTTCTCACGTTGTTCACGTCTCTTCTTGATGGTCTCCTCTAGAGTGTTATCTTCGTCCTCAACTGCTTCCAGGAACTGTTCCTCAGTTAAACCATCATCATAATAGACTCTCTTTGTCTGTCTCATTCTAGATAGAGCGACAGGCTCGGTTTGTAGATGCTTCTCGATATCCTCGGTGAACACCTCTGGTAGTTCATCTCTCGTTATTAACCTTGGAGGTGGGGCCTTCAAACCCAGAGCCTTCGCCTCACTTTGCTCCTGTGCAATTCTGTCCTGGTCCATCTTGTCAAAGAGCTCCTTTTCACCTTCTGATCTTGAGAGAACGTCATTCAATTCTTCATCATCCATCTCTGCCTTCTCATCGTCATCGTTGGACGCTTCATTCTCAATAAGTCTTCTTAGGAATGCCTCTTGTTCTTCAGCGGTGGATTTGTTATCGAACTTACCGGCTTGAATGACCTTACCATCGATGTCCAGCTTTTGCATAGCTCTCTCTAAAATAACTTCTTCCACGGAATCTGTTGTGATCAATCTCAGAATTCTAACTTCATTCTTTTGACCGATTCTGTGAGCTCTATCTTGGGCCTGCAGATCCTGGTGAGGATTCCAATCTGTATCAAAGATAATAACTGTGTCTGCAGTTTGCAAATTTAGACCAAGACCACCTGCTCTCGTGGAAAGTAGGAAACAAAAGTAGTCAGAACCAGGGGCATTGAACAACTTTAACATATCAGTTCTTTCATCGGCCTTAGTACTACCATCCAGCCTCATATACTTCAAATTTCTCATTCTCAGGAAATCCTCCATGATATCCATGACCTGGGTCATTTGGAAAAACATCAGTACTCTGTGACCAGTTGCCTTGAATTTAGGCAGTACACGATCTAGAAGTTCAAATTTACCAGAAACACGGTAGAGTAAATCTGTGTTGGTTCTCGTAGGGTTAATAACACCCTCGACTTCATCGAAAACAAACGGATGGTTACAAATCTTTCTCAACTGCATAATTTTGTTGTTAAGACCTTTGATACCAGTTTTAGTGGCACCTTCTGTACCAGCACCAACAAACAGAGCGTTATGTTTAAGCATTTGTTGATACAGTGTGTACTGGAGACCAGAAAGTTTACACTTGACAACGGTTTCGACTTTGTCTGGAAGGTCTTTCTCCACCTCTTTCTTTAGACGACGCAATAAGAATGGTCTCAGAACCTTGTGAAGTCTTCTAATAATAAGTAGCGTCTCTTCTTCTGTCAGTTCAAGTTTTTCTTGACCACCAGTGCTTGCGAACGGCGTATTGAACCAATCGTCGAACGTGCTTGCGGAATTGAAAATCTTTGGTAATACAAAGTTCAGTAAGGCCCATAGTTCTGGAAGGTTGTTCTGCAAAGGAGTACCTGTCAAAATCAATCTGTTCCTCGTTTTGTAATAATGCTGAATTGTGTAAGACAGTTTGGACTGTGCGTTTTTCATTCTGTGACCTTCATCGATAATCATGTGAGCCCATTCATGCTTACAGAGAAGAGCCCTGTCCTTAATGATATATTCATATGTTGTGAGGAGAACATCAAAATCACCTGTCCTAATCTGGTGTTGTAGGGCACGTCTTTGGTTTGGTGTTCCCTTGTAGATGACAGTATTCAGAGCAGGTGCCCATTTCTCAAATTCCAGGGTCCAATTAGTGATTGTCGACAGAGGAACGATGACAAGGTAGGGGCCTGGATTCTTCTTGACCTCGTAAAGGTAAGTGATTAACGAGATAGACTGGATAGTTTTACCCAGACCCATCTCATCTGCTAGAATACCATTCAGATGATTATTGTACAGAGATGTCATCCATTCTAAACCCTTAAGTTGGTATTCCTTCAGGGTACCGCCGACTAGCATAGACGGTTGCTTCTCAACCTTCTCCTTAATCGTATGAGCAACTTCGTAGTAGTCGATTTTCTCCCTTTCCTCATCGGAAGTAGGAGTAATTTCTTCACCTCTTGCCAATTTTGCCTCATTCTGTTGAATCTTTACAGCATCTGCAAGCGAGTCCAAAAATGTATTTGTCTGGCTCAACAGTTGCGTAATTCTTGTGTCCTTGGTTTGGTCAAGCAACTTCAAATAGGCCTCTTCATCATTGGATTTCAGGGCAGCCAGACGCTGTTTGGCTGTTCTCTCGATTCTCTTTTGCTCGTCCTTCTCAATCTGACTATGCACTGATAGGAGAATTCTACCAAACTGACCACATCTGTCACGACGGGTGAATTGACTTTCGTTGTGTTCCTGAACGTAGTCTTTAATAGTATTGATCTTCCTCATGTGCAAATTACGTTCTTTCTTCTTCTTTTCCATCATTTGCTGTCTCTCTAGCTCCTCGGCTATTCTAGCAGTTTGTGGGACAACTACTTTGCCTCTGACCTGCACAGATCTCTGAGCCGCTAAAGTGAAGGGGGAGTCGCGTAGGTAAGGAATATTATGATGGGCTTGACTTGAAGCATTCAAAATCAGTTTCTGTCTGAGAGACTTTTGTTTGGTCAGAAGTTTTAGGCATTTTAATTCTACTAGAGCCTTGATCTTTAGCTTGTCGATTCCAGAGGGTAGGTCGTCCTTTGTCACGAATTCTAAACAATCATCTAACGAGTAAGTGCCCAGATTTGCTGGTAGTCGTTCAAGCTCTGCAATTCTCTTCGAAATCTGTTCGGAGATAGCTCTCTCGGTATTTGGGTGCCCTAGCACGGATGGCGAGGTATTTGTGAACTGGTCGCTTAGGTTGAAATTCTTTATGGTCTCCTCGAAATTTGGTACAACTTCTAGGACGTTCAGGAGAGATTTCGTGTTTATTTGATTGCTGTCAGAAGATTCTGTGACTTCTGGTTCATCGAAGAGTTCTGCCGGAACGTCAAGATCTCTCTCCAGCATTTGAAGGGCTAAAAGTTGTTTTGATAAGGAGTACTCATTGTAAGACCTGTCTGTTGATATGTTAGATCTTAGCTTCTGTAAATCCTCATTATAAGAGTCCTGGTCTGAAGAGATTTTCCCTAGAAGTTTCTCGATACTGTCAATCTCAACCTTGTTAGCCTCAGCATTGTGGGAAATTATCTTGTAACGGTATATCAGTTGTTCTACCTGTTCGGTTGAATTAGGAATAGGTATGGTAATACTAGGATGTTTCACATCTTTTGGCAAATTCTCATTGCCATTGTCAACAGCTGTGATTTGTGTGTTGTTCGTGTTGCTGCTGTCAGCACTAGATATCTCCATCATGTTGGGGTTTGTAGCACACTAGCAATTTGTTTACGCGCTGTTTCTTGTGAGCGTTGTTGGTATTCAAATGTAAATTGTGTGTATTACAGCTGGATCGTAATAGTCTAGGCGGCTAACTTACCAGTATGTTTTGTCTGCAGATACTAGGGAATAGGAAAAAAATGGAAAAGGATGCAATTACGCGTCTATTTTTTTCTTTCAGTGTTTCAGTAGTATTAATGTCCGTGTGTACACTTTGCTTTGAAACTGAACCGTTTTCAACTGACTTCTTACTTGTGCTGATGAGACTCGTCTTTTTTCGTGTTCTAGAAAAGTCACCTGCACGTTACTTGTTTTTTTACCTTAGTTTATTTTTTTTGTCTTTGCAAGCCCTTGAGCTCAAAATTGATGTTGAAGTACATGTTGGCTTTTCTGTTCGCCACTTTGACGGGTGCGCTGGTCCATTATTTTTCTCTCCTGCTTCCATGCTCGTGCAGAACTATAAACGTAGTGTCCTCAGAAAACACCGCAGACATGAACAAGAAGGTTGTTGTTTTTCTGCCACAACGCGGAGGATCGTAAGAAAATAAACATGAGGGTAATAGTCTGAATCCACCTTCCACGTGATATTTGGAATAGGTTGATCTACAGCTGGAGTTAAGGATAGCAATAGTGCAGTTCATGTTTTGCGACATTGGGGGTAGCAAGTTGTTATCTACGAAAAGAGAATACTCCCAAATGAAATGGCTGAATCTCCAATAATTTTAAGGTAATGACACAGAAACAACAAAAGTCAGGAGTGGACTCCAATTATTACAGTTAGCATTAGGGCAATGACTGTGGTGTTTAAAATACCAAATATTCAGTATAATATATGTGTGAGAACACAACCAGAACATCTGGTGTGTGTTTTTGTGCAACTGAATAACAAAACACATTTTTTGTTTACGTAGACCAATTAATTTATAACTTCTTGAAAATTTCCAAAATATAAAAAAGTAAGATTAGTTATACAAGATACTTTCGTATTTCTAATAAATGTTTTTAAAACCAGGTTTAATGTGTAGCTACACACATTCATTAGCTGCTTCCATTTATTTATTCTCTCTGTATGACCCTTCTCTCTGCCCTACTTTATATAAAGTTTCACTAATATTTGTAGACTCCTCCTTATTTTCTAGGCAGAAGATATTCTTCATTCCCCATTTTCTAATTACGAGAAATTCTAATGAACTATTTGCATTTATTTACTGGGCTAACTAAACACATCCGTACTTTTGTCTAATTATTTTCATACGTAATAGACCGTATATGATTTCATCTGATTTTCGTTAGCAATGTGATATTTTAAAAAAAACAACCTTAATATCCCAACTATCCTATTTTCATACAACTATATGTATATATATCCCTATGTATATATCCCACAATCTCTTCGATTATTCAACTGCTCTCCTGTTACTGATATGGTGTAGATGAGGCTGAGAGTGAGACGAAAATTTCTCCGACGGCCTCTGAGCGGGGAAGGGAAGAAAAAAAAATAAACAGAGGGCAATTCTAGTGGGGATGCGGACCCGGCCAAAAATACAAATTCATCTATTGGGAAAACCTCAAGTGTTAACACATCTCTCAGCTATACACAATAGAAACACATAAGATCCCCTTCAACCGAATTTGTTCTAAGCACAGAAATACCAGGATATTTGCATAGGGTAACAAATCCCGAAGATCCAATCATCTGACATAAAAATAGCCTTGAAAGTGTCCATTCGTCATAATTTTGACAGCTATTTGATCCAAGGTGTTTTTTTACTAATAATATTTGCCATCAGAATTCCGGAACTAAAGACAAGGTATAAATGATGAACTCCGGGTTTACCTTCCCAGCACAGGCGTCAGAGGATGATTCTGGTAACAACGTCCCAGATCAGGACTTTTCCAATAACATTTCTTATGAGGCAGATCAACCGCCCCAATTTGCCTTCCCACAGGACAATTCTCTTCAAGAAGGTCAACCAAGAGATACTTTCATAAATATAAGCATGACGCCACAAATAGGAGATGATAATAAATTTAACAGTCCAAATAATTTCAGCACAAAAACCAGAACTACACCAATTATAGATATCCCATCACCAATGGACATACCGTTGAGCACATTCCCTCCTCAGAAATCAAAGCTAATGGAATCTTTCCCCCAATTAAACGTGCACAGTGCTAGTCCAGTAGACCTTCAATCCCAAGAGGACAGCCAAACACCAACAGAAGCGGCGGCTACTGCCACCCCAACAGAGGTAACGAATACGTCGTCAACGGAGGACTACGTCATAAATCTACGTCAACAGATGGCTACGGATTGGAAGAGTCCATCTGAGTATGCATTACACATTTTATTCACCAAGTTTATCCGTCATGCGGAGAACAAACTTAATGTATGTCTAGAGTACCCCTTATCTACGGAACCACCCATCATCGAAATATTAGGCGAAGGACTAGACCCATCATTTGATAAGATCATAGAATCATTAGGCCACATTGCTAGGAATAATCCTAAGCCAGTAATAGATGCAATGATGTTCTGGAGGAAGACGAAATCGGAGGCGGCTAATTCTGCAGCTGAGGAGGTCCAGAAGTTAATTAAGGAGTACGAGGATGAGAGTGCTTACCCGCGCGTTATAAAGTCAAGGTCTTCGTCCACATCGTCCTCTATATTACAGAGGCATAAGAAGGATGGCTCTAACGGCTCAAATACATTTTTACCAAAGAGGAATATATCGTCGAGAGCACCGACAAGGGCCAAGAACACATACGAAAACCATAGACTCATTGATATTCAGAATAGCATGGAACAACAGAAAATTGTTGCACTCAAACTCGATAGAAAGTCATTGATTAGTATTTACATCCTGTGTCGAGTTCTTATCGAGATAATTAAACAGTCTCCCGAAGATGCAGATGAAGATCTAAGTGATAAGTTAGAAGAAATTGTTTACGCTCAGCTCAAAACAACAGACCCGGTTTCCTTATCATCAAGTATCATAAAGTCTTCAAATTGGAACTCCTTCGCAGAATTATTGGGTTGCATGTCGGATAAAAAGTTCCTGTCTGTAAGTGATAGATTCATCTCCGATCTTGAGAGAATTCCAAAAAGGATAAAACAGGACGAGGAACCGAACGTCCATCTATTGATATTGGGAATGAGATACCTAGAACTAAAAAATTATCCATTAGACAAGTTTGAAGAAAGTGCAGATTTCATGAAAAGTTTAGCAAAGTTTTTCCTAAAAACACAGAATGAAACTGTCAGGCTAGCTTACAGCGAGGTCACAAATCAACTACTGTTACCACTCGCAGGTTCGCTAAGTGCAGAGGTCAACCATCCAACGTGGGTGGATGCAATGGAAACCTTATTGAAAGCTGGTAAAAACCTATTGCTCGATAATCGTTCCTGGGCAAACGGGTTTAAATTAACCGTATCTATTCTCTGTGCGTCTCCTCCACAAGTGTTTTCAGAGCATTGGATCAATACTATACAGTCCAGTAGTAGCAAAATTAAAACTAAACGACTTGAAGATCGTATCATCTTCGCTGTTGGTATATCAAGACTGGTGTGGGTATATCTCTACAGATGCTCTGACACGTTAAACAATACCACCAGGACACTTACCAGCTTACTATACCTTTATCTTAATAATAAAAAGAAGGAGAACTGGTTAACTACCAACTTGGAGCTGATAAACCCCCTGTCTGATGCATTGGTTTCAATAGGTTACTTACACCCTAACTTTTTGATTGAAAACACACTAGTGCCACTTTTGAAACAATCCTTCAACGGTACTAATCTGGATAACATTAGTTATGATAAGGCAATCCTAGCTATTAAAACATACAAGAATTTTGTTCTGACATGCGACAAACCAGAATTCCCTGAAAATGACAGCAGAATATATGACACCAATTTGAATAACATATCGTTACAAAAGGACGAAGCCACCACTGCGAACCATGAAGAAATATGTGCATCCATGTACAAATTATTTTTATTGCTTGATTCTAGCATTGGATCAGAAGCTTGGTCTCCCGAAAACACGCATCAAAAACAAACTTCAACGCCATTTGGAACCTTCTCGTTTGGATTTTCGAATGATAATGATAACATGCTGCAAAGAGACTCATTTAATATGGCACTATTTTCAACACTGATAGAAACCATGCCTTGCTGTCTGACAATGTCAAAAAATATTCCATACAAGCCTGTTATTGAAGTATTAACGAGGAATGCTGTCCACTCCGATGCATTCATATCTTCTAGTTGTAAGATCGCTCTTAAAACATTGGTCACTAAAAAGAACCCCTACACCTTCATTACATGGTTTGCAAAATATTCATTCGATTTTGATGAAAAAACGCAATCTAGATACAATATGTCATATCTGACATCTCCAGAATATGCTTCACTATTAATGTTATATGTTGAATTGCTTGGGGAATGGTTGAAAGAATTCCAGACCACCAAAAACAAAGAATCGAAAAAGGGGATGGGTCTGGACGGGATCAGACTTTTACCAAATGATGATGCCGAAGAAACAACAGAGACAGAAAAGTTGGAGTGGAAAAATATCGTAACAGTTATAGAAGAAGTCGAGGGCAATGGCCTTTTCTTCCTATGCTCCCATGATTTTGCCATTAGAAAATTGGGTATTGAAATTTTGAGAATCATTTCTAAATTCGATATTGCTATGGCGGAGAAGACAGAGAAATTATCTGAAAACAACCATTCTAGGTCGTCTTCAATGCATTTTGTTGCCGACAGAGGACATAGGCTAATAGATTTCCTTCATGAGGCCAATATTTTGTCTTTTATCAGTCTCCAGAAAACAACTCTAAGTATGGTCGAGAAACAGAGACTCTCAAAACTTAACACAAAGTACAAGAAGGGTCTCCTCATAAAAATCGCAGAGTCGTCATACGGAATAGATGCTGCTTTATGGCAGAGATCATTTCCTAAATTATTCGCGTATATCTTCAAGACGTGCCCAATGACTATGGCTCTTTGTCGCTCAATAGTCTGCATCAGATTAGTTCAAGTTCACGAAGTCGTTCTTCGTGTTTCAAACGAACCAACATTTAGACCTCAGAATATTCTCCCGGAAACTATAATCAACCAATGGAAACTCTATCTAATCGCTGCCTGTACATCCCTAACCTCCACAAGTGATCAAATCCTGCATATCCCGAGTGCATCTCAGAAACACGGACGCAAGAGAAGTCAACAGATATTTACAGTTCAGCATCAGAAGATCAAGTCTGCAAAATCCATTTTTAAGATGGTACTTCCATTACTTAATGCATCAAATTCTATGATCCGAGAAGCGATTATTTCTGGACTAAGTTCCATGAACGTAAACATTTACAAGACATATATTGAAAGCGTTGAGGGGTTTCTGTGCGGTTGGAAGGACCAGGATTCTAATCTGATCAGAGTTGAAATGTTCCAAATATTAGCCATTCTGTCGCGATTCCTGAAGGAGGATTCGATAAGTCGTGATATATGGATCCTCAGGAAACTTTCTGAATTCTTAAAACATGCCAAACTATTCCTTCAGAATGACACAGTCCAGAAATCATATGAGTACCAACCACTGAGATGTTACTTTTCAGAGCTCCTTCTTAGGTATTATGCTGCTATTAAGGAGCATAAGGAGGTGGATAAATTGTTTCCTTTCCAGGCACGTGCGTCCTGCCTTAATTACTTAAAGGAATGGTGCGGTTATGGTGATAGTGCCCATCTAGCCACTGAAAGATACGCCTATATGATAAAGAAAACAGACAATGAGAGGGATAGAACGGCCATAACTGCTGGTATAGAATTCCAAAGATCAAGATTACAATTAGTTGTCCTCGAAACTATGGTAACACTGTGTTCAGAGCCGGTAACAGTGACCTTACACGATGTTTCTGATGTTCCTGTCATAATATCGTTTGACATAGACTCACTACTACTGTGGATCGAAGGAATGTTTAATGCAGAAAGTGAGATCGTTAGACTTCTTGGTGTGGCAGCTTTGGAAAATTTACTAGAGAAGAACAACAAAAATTTGAAATTATTTCAAGATGTGTCGCGACAGTGCATTTCCCATCATAGTCATCCAGCGGTTGCGTCATTATATTACACTACACTGTGCAAGGCAGTCCTAAAGTTAGACACATTGATATTAGAAGAACACGAACTTGTTTCTTTGGGACTATGCGGCCTTGTCTCCGACAAGGAGGAGACCAGGATATATGCTGTTGATCTGCTGTCTGTAGTCGAAACGAAACTGCACAATTCGTCTTATACCAAGGTATTCAAAGAGAAATTAGCCAATTCATCTAAAATGGTGTACAAATCTACTGCAATTGAAATTTCAAGTATATTTGCTGAACTACTATCTCAAGAATTGTGTCTGAAGGTTTTTTCAAGTTTAGTCGGCGTCTTAAATCTTTTCCCATTTGAGATAAAGCGAGACCTTTTAGTTCTGATTGCACCTTGGGTCAATAAATTCATTTTGAAGGGATTGGACGAGCTCGACACATATATGGTTTTAAACAATCTGTTTTATGTTACTATTGTGTTGAACGACAACCTACCAAATGAAGTAGAACAATTGTGGATATCTCTAGGAAAGGGTAACTCTTTCCAAAATATATTGGTCTCGTTAGAATATCTAATGCAATCATCCACTGATTACAAAAAATCTCATTTTGTCCAGAAGGCAAGAGATGTTGTGCTATACCTAGCAAGTGTTCCTGGTAGTTTAGGGCTCATCGACACCCTGTTGAGAAATCTCGAACCGAAGTCTATGATTCCAACCACGAAAAAGCAGATCACACAACCAATCGACAAAGAAAACCGGTACTCTTTTATGGCAAATATTTCCGAGAAATTAGATCACAGTACTAAAAAAGTGACTTTTTCGAAAGCACAATTAACTATTATATTCTTAGTTAATCTATCAACCGATGTGAACGATTCATTGAAAGAGGCTCTACCGGTGTTACTTCACATTTGTATTTGTCTTTTGGATCATTATGTTCAACTTGTCCAAGAAAGCGCTTCAAGAATAATATGCAACCTCATTTTTGGTATTGCTCCAGCACACGAAAGAACAGAGGAAACTGTGGATCTTCTGAGAAACAGATCCCATTTATGGTCCTATGACAATTTAGTAAAGGATAAACGTGGGGCTAGATCGCCCAAGGCTATGGACTTGTTAATTAGAAATATCATCCAGATATTTTCTCTGACATTTAGCAACATTCAAGATGACTGGCAACGGACATCTCTTAAGTGGGCTACAACATGTCCTGTAAGGCACATTGCATGTCGGTCTTTCCAGGTTTTCCGGTCGCTGCTCTCATTTTTAGATCAGGAGATGTTACGTGATATGCTACACAGATTATCGAATACTATTTCAGATGATAATACTGATATTCAAGGCTTTGCTATGCAAATATTAATGACTCTAAATGCCATCATGGCTGAACTGGATGCTACCGATCTCATCAGTTTCCCACAATTATTCTGGTCCATCATTGCGTGTATGAGCAGTATTCACGAGCAAGAATTTATAGAATCATTATCATGCGTTTCCAAGTTTATTTCAAAGATCGATTTAGATTCTGCTGATACAGTTCAGTGTTTGATTGCCACGTTTCCATCTAACTGGGAAGGACGCTTCGACGGTTTACAGAAAATAGCTTTGATTGGTCTACGCTCCAGTAATTCATTAGAAATAACCTACAAGTTTTTGGATAAGATCAACCTTTTAAATGACAGCAAAATTATTGCTGACAGTGAAACTAGACTCCTTTTTGCTCTTATTTCCAACCTTCCAAAATTCTTAGACGCGATGGATCGCAAGGATTATTCTTCGGTACAAACAGCAGCCGACTCCCTGGTATTTCTTGCAGGTGAAAACAACCAACCATCTCTTTCGAGACTAATCGACTCTTTAGCTAAGGACAAATTTAGATCGAAGAAGGATTTTATGAGTCAAGTTGTTAGTTTTATTTCAAGAAACTACTTCCCGAAGTATGCTGCCCAGACACTGGTTTTCCTGTTGGGTCTTCTTCTGAATAATGTGAATTGGATCAAGATTCAAACGATGGAGATTTTGAAGTACGTTTTCCCACTTGTTGATCTAACAAGCTCGGAATTTATCGGAGTTGGTGCAGACCTGATCTCGCCTTTGTTAAGACTCCTTCTGACAGAATATGAAATGCAAGCACTAGAAGTTTTAGACCGTGTCCCAAATGTCTCAGGGAGTAAAATGGATAAGGATGTTTTGAGAATAAGTATGGGTAATACCGATGTAAAAAATACCCAGAATACAACAACAACACTATTTGGCTTGCCAGACGAGTCAGGATGGTCTGTTCCAATGCCGACCATGACAGCAGCAATGACAAGACACAACGTTCACACAGTTTTTACTTCATGTGCGAACAGCGCAGCTTTGGAACAAGATCAAAATAATCTTGACGACGTTGTTGAATTCCATGCCGATGGTGATTACCAACTTGGTAGAATTGACACCACTGATTCGTTTATGGCACCCGAAGAGAAGGATGCAACGTTAAGTCACATGTGGACAGAATTAGATAATCTGGACAGTTTCTTCACCAAAGATACTCCAAATGGATTACCGGGAATAGAGAAAAATGGAAATATGGGATTAGCACCTCATGAGAGGTCTACATCTACTGATACAACTAACACCGAGCAGACATTTACGCTCGAATCGGCTCCACAGCTTTACGACAAAAAGGTATCTGTTATTCTCAACAAAAGTCTTTCTAGAACGCCTTCTACTATGTCGTTTAAGAAGTATCTAGCAGATTCTTTTGCCGCAAACACCAGACGTATCGATGAACGATCTAAGTAAATATGAAATTGGTTTACATCAAATACCATCCCATATATGCACCATATAACTCCTATCACATCTGAATGAACTAATAATGCTAGTATTGCACTATATAATACTGCAATATTTTTTTTAATTAGAAATGATTATTGTCACGTTAATATTTGTATTTGTCATTTATAAAATATTATTACATAATTACAGACAAAAAACATATCTGAATTTATGTAATAACACATATATTTAAATTATGTATGTGTGTTATATCATTCATCATGGGTTTTCAACATTGTTGTCTTGTGTGTATTTCCCAAATAACTGTGCATCCAATTGATCAAACACGTTGAGTACACCTAAACTATCATTATTACTGCCATCATCAACATCCATTGGCGTTTTGTTAGTTTTGATTGCAGCGCTCTGTTCGGGATGTGCTAAATCATGCTCACCAGGTGGATTATTTGCCGTTGCGGAAGGTATTAATAAGTCATTTGAGCTAGAATTGAAGTTGAACATGGAGTTCATAGAATCGCTTGCCGTGGTCATAGGATTACTACGTAAGTTAACACCCAAAGGTGGCATGGTGTAGGTTTCTTTCGCCGAACCCAAGTTCTCAGTCACAGCATTTTGGAAATTTGCAGCGCTTATCGCATCATTTCCGCTATTGACATCAAATTTAGAAGAAGAATCGAGATCAGATGTAGCCTCTGACGAGAATTTTGAATTGGTACTTGGCGTATTCTTCTCTTCCCATGGATTTAACAATTGGATTGTACGCGTATTCAGTTTTTCAAACAGCTTGTTTAAAATATTATATGTTCTACTGGCTGCCATACTAGTATCCTTTAATCTCATCAAAAGATCTCTTCCGACCTCGGCATCCTTTAAGATATCATAGTACTCACGAGCACTTTCTTTATCATATGGCTCTGCCTCGTGAGTGTAGAAGAGGAGACCAGCTACGGAGTAGAATATCGTGTAACTTGCGTACCAGTAAGACCCAGCAATCAAAGACTTGCTCAATATATCCTGTGCTAGGGTAACAACTGCTCGTGATACATTGATGCAGTTTCTAGCTCTTTGCAAAGAAAGCGGGTCTGGAGATGACTGGGCATACTTATGTGAAACATAATGGATAAAAGGCCTGTACAGGATAATTTGTACGTGCAGAAAGGATAAATGAAGAAGCTTGTTAGCTCTTTCATATTTTTGGGAAATATCCTTTCCATTAGGTTTCATTTCTGGTGGAAGTTGTTCAACCCATTCTTTTAACTTCAGCTCCAAATTTGTTACAGTTTCATGAGAAATAATATTACTCGTCTTCTTAATTGGATATAAGTCCTTCACGATATCATTCAAGATCATTATTAACTTTGTGTGATGATTGGATATAGCAACACTGGATAGTATACCGTGTTGATTCTCAGGAAAGTAGGTCTCCGCGGTGATATTCTCATCAGATAGCTCCAATGGAAGTACTTGGTCGAAATCATCTGTGGAAATCGATCTAGGGAGACCTAACATGGCGTTAACATACACATCCAATTTATAGATCGTGTAGAACAACCTCTTCCTTACCTCAATTTCAATTGGATTAAGTCCCGAGTTTTCAGGAGTCAATCTGTGATAACCTTCTCTAAGAACACTTCTCATTGCAACACCGATATAAGCATAACATGTGGAGAGACGAGCTGAACATTGGAGAAATATGAAAAGCATGACAACTGTTTGAATGGAGTTTAGATCACGGGTATTTGTGATGTCAATTAGTTTTCTAGCAGCAATGAAATATTTATAACCTTCGTCTTGTAGGAATTTCTGTTCCGGGTCATCATTGGAGTTATTTTCCGAATCATGCGACTTATTATCGTCATTTGTTGAAAGTGATTTAGAAAACAATGCTCCTACTGCCATAATTGAATAACACAACGGCAAGAATTGCATCTGTCTTTGGGTATAATTGCTGGGTTCCGTGTCATATAATTCGTTCAGTTGCTCGATGAAAAGTGGTCTGTGGTAAAATCTCAGCAACACACAGCAATACTTCCAGGTATTCTTTACAAATTGCAGGGCAATGTTTTTTGGAGGTAGCATAATTTTGATTTCCCTGCCGAGACTTGGTGACAG
Organism: Maudiozyma pseudohumilis; assembly: GCA_030579215.1. Taxonomy (NCBI): domain Eukaryota; kingdom Fungi; phylum Ascomycota; class Saccharomycetes; order Saccharomycetales; family Saccharomycetaceae; genus Maudiozyma; species Maudiozyma pseudohumilis. The sequence goes on from JAKTPZ010000026.1 coordinate 41,450, forward strand.
AACGGAGGATGATCTTTGGTTGTCGCCATATTCAAACAACGATTCCACTGAGTTTGCTGATGATGCGTATTGATTCTTAGTCATCATCTCAGGACTCGCAAGCCATGGAGATTGGTTATTTGTAGGGGAAACAGTGTCTTTTGATATCATGTGATACTCTTTAACTGCATCTTCCAGGTAATTAGGCGAGTTCCCCTGGAAATTCTTCACAATTTGCCCAAAAGTAGGTACATCGAGTGTGGCCACTGGTGGGAGATCGGGTATCAGCAACGATAATAACTGCTGGTATTTTGCAAGATCAGCTTGCATTTTTGCAGTCTTCGAATTATATACCTTTGACTGGGAGTTATTGACTGGAGCTGAATTAGAAGATGTTAATGGATACATGTTCAAATTGGCTGCACGGATATTCCCGTTTGCCTGCTCCTTGGGTGACAGAGCCATCTTTGTTAAGTCCTCTGGACTGACCATGACGGTGTACGAAGGACCACCATTTGTTCCGTTCGTTTGTTGCACGAGAGGGATATTAATGTCCTTTTCCATGTTGGGACTTTGCGTATTTTCTATCTTCAATTTAGAGGCGCCAGCATTCGTATTACTATTTGTATGGGAAGTGGTCTGATTATTACTCGAAGAATGACTGGTCGACCTTTTACTAGGCTGGTTATATGTGCACTCGTATGCGTACACGGTACAATGTATGCACGGTTGCTGACCGTCACACTTCACTTTCTTCTTTCGGCATTCATCACATGCTCTAGTGACTCTTCTTCTTTTAATCTGTTGTTCTGGCATTTGTGGCAAATATAATGTATTCTATAATAAAGGGGTTGAGGGTATATTACCAAAATAACCTAATAGGGAGGCTGTATACAGCTGAAATAAATTAAGAGCTGTACCACGAGAAAATATTGTTTATTTCTCCTTCGTTAAATGTATGCCTCTATGGTCGATCAACACACATATAAATGTGTCCCTAATATAAAACGACAATAAGGAAGAAATAATAAAATAAAGGAAAAAGTAGTTAAGTAATTTTAACCGACGAATTGTTACAGTATGATTTCGGATACTCGTTAAGTGTTGTCAAAGTCACTGGGTTGTGAATTGCAACTACAACTAAAGGAAACGGAGGCGAAAACAGGAAATAGGAACAATACAAAATAAAAAATACTTTGGAATCAGCAAACCACGAAGTGAGAATATGCCCGGGGAGATAACTACCGAAGAAAACAGAACTAGCTCAAAATGTACAGATTAATATATTGTCTAAACGAATACCCTTTCAAGTAAACAATATGGAGACACCTCAGTTCTGTTGTCCCCCATTTGTTAATCCCTACTACAAGAGAGGAAATAAAAAGCGGGAAAAAAAATTACATAAAATTACAACCGAAAGAAGAAGCTGCACAAGGCAAATCGTCAGTTGATGTAGAGCCGGTCTTTGACTGGCGCAGCATGAGCATCACAATGTCTCCAGTAAATCAAGAGGGATGAAACAGAGTGTTCCAGATACGCGCAGGGGTGTACGCTTTTGTTAATCTGTGGCGGTATGCAGAGACGTAGCTCGATATGTAGACGACATGTGCCGCTTTTAACCTGCAGCACCTGGGAACACTTGAGGGCGGAGACGGTTCGCCTGAGAAAATATCGCAGAACCTGATTTCATATCGCCGAGATGTCATGAGGCTATAAGATGCGTTTCGTATGAACCGTGTCAAGAAAAACAGGTCGATTGAGGGTGACAACAGATGCCGTGTCCTATCAGAGTGTGAGCTTTTGTGAACTCTCAAAGATTATCAACCGGTGCTGACTTAGTAGATCCATGGAAAACATTCTTTGTGATGTAAACACATTTGAATAATTACGTTGTCTCTGAAACAAGAGAGAGACGTAACTGGACGAGGCAATATATTTCCATACTGCGCACTAAATAGTATGTCCTGTAGCCCCAACGTAAGTCTGTATGGTGGTTCTGCATGTATTTTGGTTATCCAAATTCTTGTAGTTTATTAAAATATATAACCAAAGTCACGTGCCTCTCGTGTATTACGCGTAACGTCTGAAAAAAATTGGTAAATACACTATAGAATAGCATATGTATCATCGAGTATTGAATAGGTTGTAGAAAAGTGATCGCAGGGCAAATCGGCATAACATATACACACTAGTGAGATATCGTCCGTCCACACAATCTCGAGAAACTTGTAAGCCATCCCCTTTTTTTCTCATTTGCATATCGTTTGGGGCAACCATCTCATCTCCGGCTATTACATTAACGCATCTGGATCATCGGTCATTAATCATTAGCATATACATATTACGCGACCTTACCATCAATAACGCCAACATATTATTTTTTTACAATATTGCATTCCACTATTTTCCATGCCCAACCCATCTGATCAGAACAGGCCTGGATACAACCCAAAATACACATCCGATCAATATATAAATGTCACGAACTGCGTAACATCGTTATTGAGCACTGTGGGGGACGGAGTTGCAGCTACATATCAGTATGCTAACGATAAAAATCAAAGTAAGGAAATTCAGGCATTTGCTAAACTATCCGGCAAGGACTGGACATACTTTATCAAATCTTTAAGAATTACACTAGGCAGAAGCACGGATAGCATTGAAGAGCTGAAGGAACTCAACGCCCAACATGACATCATTATCAATGGCTCATCAAAAATGGAGGAGACCTTTGCTCAAGAAACTAGTGGAACAAATATCGATCTGGGTCCCGCCAAAACCGTATCCAGAAAGCATGCGGCCATCGAATTCAACAGAGAAACGGGAAGCTGGGATCTAGTGATCAGTGGTAGGAATGGTGCTAAATTAAATTTTAAAAAGATGAAGGGTGAAAATCTAAATAGGCATTTACCATTAAGCTCAGGGGATATAATTGATATCGGAGGCGTACAAATGGTTTTTGTTTTACCAGATGAGATTCCCATCATCAATCAAAAATGCATGAAATACATAATACCAAAACTAATTAAGCAATTTGGTCCAAACGGGAATAACAATCCCTTATTACAGGATATGTTAAAGAATTCAAATTATGCTAAAGAAGTATTGAAAAAAGATAGCAACAAAAATGAAGTCCTGGAATTCAATATCGACTCAAAGAATGGAAACGATCACACAAGAGGGGATCTACCTTTAAATGGAGGAACAACACCTCTGGGTGATGATGATGGTAGAAACATCGATTCGAAGGTAGTATCTCATGATTTAACTCAAGTGAAGCCATCTCCAAAAAGACAAGAACCAGGCGCTACTGAAATGCATCATAATTCAAGCATCCCAGATAATAAACGACCAAATATTGAACCTGAGACTGCCCCAGTGAAGAAGTTTCGTATATCGTCAATCACCAGTGGTGATCAATATAAAAATAGAATTGCATCCGAAGGAACCCCACAGCCTGAATACAGCACAACCCAAGAACAGAGTACCGAAAATGACCCACAATTACCAGCCAGGACTGGTAAGCAAGAAGGTCACTCCAGTGGCTTAGATACACCATCTGTTACCAAGCTTTCGAAAGAATTTGATGCGAACAAAACAACAATGGACAGTATCCACCTACCAAAAGAGGGGACTACTAATTCCACTTCTCACATAAACATTCCAAGAGCAGCAGTCTCTTCCTTCAAAGTAGTACCTAAGAAAGAGCTCACACCCAAACAAGGGAGCGAGCTGCCCAGCAAACAACAGAAGTTTAATTTACCAGCACCATATGGTACGTTAATCACGGAAGGAATATTGTCTACCGAATGTGGTGTCATATCTCTATCTGAGCTGTACGAATATTTACTGGAGAAGTATTCATATTTCCGGACAACTCCTTCAAATTGGCGTAATTCCATCAGGCACACTCTCTCCGTAAATCCTGCATTTTCGAAAATTCCCAGGAAGAAAGTTACTGCAACTGGCAAAGGAATGGTGTGGACAATTGCGCAAAGTTACAAGGAAGAGTTCATGAAGAAGTGGAGTATGGGATATGATCAGACTGACAAGAAGAACCATGCTGTTGATGCACAGTTAATTTTGTACATGGCAGCCCACAAGGCTCTCCCAGAGCCCTATGATAACGAAATAAAACCAGGAGAAATCCAACAGCAGGAGATGTCGCAAGCCAACGGTATTTCTTTCAAAGCACAAAAGAGATCATCGTTTGTGTAGCATATGATCCAGTACAATATTGCATAATTACAACTTAGGGCTGTCCTGTAACAGTAAAACACCGAATATATATAATTCGGAGCCCAATTTGTAGTTGTACAGACTGGTCAATAGTACATACCATTTATTTATAGACATTTATATAAATTGTATCATATTTTTAATATTTATCTAATTCAAATTTGTAATGCGGCGTCGTGCTTATACTAAGGGAACGCGTTCGGCTTTCTAAGGTTGGTATAGAATGGACCGAAGGTTATACATCATCGAGTTATAAGAGTCCGATTAAGTTACATGCAACGATACACAGATCTCCCCCAAGTTTTATTGTGGAAACCGTATTCGAAAAGTCAACTGGCTGAAGGTCTGAGCTCTTTCCTAGTTTCGAATGAGCTGCCAAACGCAACTGGTACATCCACTCATCTACCCAAACGTTTATACTACATAAGCTCGGTCAGTTCCTTCCCCTTAGATGAGTTCCAGAAACTGGTGCCGCTCACAACGCCCAGCAATAAAGAGGTATATGACAACATTATGATACATCAGGTGCTCAACCTACAGGAGCTTAGCAAGACGGTTGCAAGGATAATAGAGGGTGCTAGTACATCTCCTAAACCGAAAGACACTAAGAATGACCCGACGCATATGGAAACAAGCAACACGATCCTGATTATAATCGATGGCATCGATATCATGTTCCAAAATAGTAACATGTCCGACACATCGCACGCCCACGACCTACTCAACTCAGCGCTTCTGCGGCTAAGGTTGTGCGCTAACACCCATCATGACACTTTCAAAACTATTATCTTATCAAGAGATCCAGATGTAGATCGTGGCTCTTCTACCAATACCAATAAGAGACGTAGACATGACGGGAACAACATATTCCATTACATCTCCAAATACTACGTGGATTATGCATTGTGATTATTTGTGACTGTGCATCCGTACACCCACAATCCCCTCATCCAAATGAAATTTTTCCTGTCTGGAAAATTTCCCTCGAAGAATAATTTTTCAATTATTTTTTTTTCAGCGCGGACTCGCTGAGGCGCCGCCAACTTGACATCCTGTGCAGGTGAGAGCTTGAAACTTTCACTGTAGCAACAGAGGCAGAGACAGGCTGGGGCAAGTGGAAGGGATGGCGGCAGCAGAGGCGGGAACAACTTGCAAAGATCACCTTAAAGGGCAATATATTTTGCACAGTAAGAATAGTAGTTGTATAGTTAAGTTCAAATACACCGTATACCAAACCAAGAAGAATCAATATGTCTACTTTTGAACCAGTTGTTGTTGTTGACGGTAAGGGCCACCTTCTAGGTCGTCTGGCTTCTGTTGTTGCCAAGCAGCTCCTAAACGGCCAGAAGGTCGTTGTCGTCAGAGCCGAGTCCCTGAACGTCTCCGGTGAGTTCTTCAGAAACAAGTTAAAGTACCACGACTACTTGAGAAAGGCTACTGCCTACAACAAGACCCACGGTCCATTCCACTTCAGAGCCCCATCTAGAATCTTCTACAAGGCCGTCAGAGGTATGATCCAGCACAAGACCCCACGTGGTAAGGCTGCTCTAGAGAGATTAAAGGTCTTCGAGGGTATCCCACCTCCATACGACAAGAAGAAGAGAGTTGTTGTCCCAGCTGCCCTAAGAGTCCTAAGACTGAAGCCAGGTAGAAAGTACACCACTCTTTCCAAGCTATCTTCCGCCGTCGGCTGGAAGTACGAGGACGTTGTTGCCAAGCTTGAGGACAAGAGAAAGGTCAGATCTGCTGAGTACTACGCCAAGAAGAGAGCTTTCAACAAGAAGGCTTCTGCCGCCGCCGCCACCGTCGCTGAGTCCGAGGTTGCCAAGCAGCTAGCTTCTTTCGGTTACTAAGTGTAGCGTTGAAAAAGACGTACCAGAAATTTTATTTTTCTCTCACTCTCTAACCTTAAGGCATATTTTACACAAGGGGAAGTATTTCTCTATTAATTTTTGAAAAGAATCTCCCCAATTCCCTCAACCCCCCACCACAACATCCGGATATAGTACCTCACGCTTGTGAACTGTACACTTACGCAATGCGCATAATATAATGTTCATTATCATATTACATACATCTATATATATATAATGATGTAATCGTCAGTATAAAACCATTGAAGATACGGGTAGTGGCAAGAGGCCACGGTTACACGGACACCTGGCAGAAACACACGTTTATATTTACACTTGGCAGAAACACATGCTTATATTTACACTTGGCAGGGCAGGCGCGCACTCTGGCTCCTCCCCCACGTCACAACCACCCCTTCATACCCTCGTATATACAGAACGTAATGCATGTTGTAGGTACTGCCTTTACCAGGTTAGTTCCCAGTCCGCTGTACAACCCCGAGACCCCTCCGCGGTTGTAGATGTACCGCACCAGTCGCCGCATCGACCACTTGTCCTGGGACAATTGGACGCTCTGCATATTTGACTTGATCAGTTGCAGTGGGTAGACGGAGGTTGTTGAGACCATCTTACTTATAGAAGTAATGACGATAGTGTCTGTAGTGGATAGTCTCTTGCGGGCGTTTGTGTCCTTGGCGCCATGCTCCCTTGCCTCGAGCGTCCCTGTGTAATCGTTCAGCCGCCGCTGTTTCAGCGAATCGTATATCATAAAGTATATCGCACCCTGGGAAACACCCAGCACAGAGGGCGCCAGACCCCTTGTGAAGGCCCTGTACCCTTCGCTGCTGAGTATCGAGCGACATGTGTGCCAGATCCCGGCGCGCCCATTCCCCTCGGTGGCCATGATACGTGTCTTGAGGACCCACACTGGGTTTGTCACTAGTGAAGTGAACACCCCGCCAGTAGCCCCTGCTGCCAGGTAGATAAGAGGATCTGGCTGCCCGGTTGTATTAGTGCCGGATTGCCCGGTGCTATTGGCGCCGGATTGCCCAGTGGTATTGGCACCGGATTGCCCGGTGGTATTGGCACCAGATTGCATCAGTTCTTTGGCAGCCCTGTAGGATGCAAAGTACATCGCCCAGGCTACCGAGTTCCCCAGGACGTTGATAGCGAGGCCCCTATACAACCCGTGCCAGTTCCAGCCTTTGCTCCCCTGTGTGTGCAGAATGCTCCGCAGTACATGCATGTACCTTCCGGTGCTGGCAGCGGAGTGCCGGGCAGTCTGTGTTGAGAGCAGTTGTAAGCGCAGCTTCACGAGATCCAGGGGATGCACTATCACAGATGTGATGCATCCTGCGGTGAGTCCCGACAGAACCTCCTGCTGCAGCGGCGAGAGTCCGTTGTTATGCGCCATGGCGTGTGGTGTGGTGTGCTGTTTTGTACATCTATTCACAGTGCAGGGGCCTGAGAGCGTTATATATGAAGCGCGCAGCAAATGTACAAGCACAAGAACAAGCACAAATGTACAAGTACAAACGCAAATGTACAAGCATAAACATATTAATATGAGCCTACGCAAATGTACAAGCATAAATACATCTACGAACAAGAGAGCTGTGTCAGATAGGTGTTATAGCGGTTTCCTGTTGGGACAGTACTTAAACTGCCGCCTCAATACGATAACGCAGTATTATATTCATCACATACAGCTGGCAAAAACACTTGTGCAAGCACAAAAGCAAGCACAAATGCAAGCACAAATGCAGTAGCAAACGAGCGTAGCCCTTGCACACACATCCTTGCATGTGCGAGTGCCTGGACCTTGCAACCTGTGCAGCAAAGTGTCTTGCAGTCCCACATGGACAACAAAGTGTCTTGCAGTCCCACATGGTGCAACAGGCGCATCGCCGCCGCTTCTTATACGCGCCGCCTCTGTGTGCGTGTCGCAGCGGCGCGCCGGCGAAAAGCGGCCGGAATTCTGTTAGGGCTGGAAGCGTGCACGTGACGGGGAGGGGCGTGCACGTGACAACAAAATATTACACGTGACGGAGGTGCACGTGACCCACACACCCACACACCCACCTGACCCCGCACATGACACCACACGTGACCTCACACCCACACCCACACACCTCGCTTCGCTCGCCACCCACACACCACACCTGCTCACCACCCACACATCGCGCCTCGTGGTTCGCTGCGCTCACCCCTCGCCGCCCGACACCCACACACCCCGACCCCCACTGTATCCACGCGCTGCGGGAATCTCTAGGCCCGCCCCCGTGTTTTGCTACCTGCAGCCCGCTCCGCGTATTGTGTCGCCAGGGGCGCCGCACGCCGCGGGGCCCCGCCGCTGCGCGGTTGTCTAGGGCGCCCGCAGCCCGGTGGGAGTGCACCGCACAGAAACGCCCGCACAGCGCTGCACAGCGCTGCTCTGCACCGCCTCCCTTCCCCCCCCCCCCAAATACTGGCCGGACCAGCCTGGAGCGCGCTTATCTGGGGGGAGAAGGGAGGGCCGCTCCTGTTGCCAGCTGCAATGGGCTCTGGCAGATACCAAGAGGGTGGGGGAGTCTAGAAGTGCAGGTGGCAAGACACACGTCTGGATACAGGAACTTATATCTCCAGGATAGGGTGATAACAGAGGGTATACTTGCATTCGACTGACAGGGTGTAGTGTTATTGGTTAACCGAGCTAGAGTGACATTGGATTACCGTGCTATAGTGACATTTGATTACCGTGCTATATACGCTTTGATTACCGTGCTATAGTGACATTTGATTTCCGTGCTATAGTGACATTTGATTACACACGTTATATTGTCATTTGATTACCACATTATATCGTCATTTGATTACCACGTTATAGTGACAGTTCATCACAAAAATATAAAGAGACTACTCATATCTGTGTACTTATGAGTGCTATTACAAAGACCGTTTCCAATGGGAGTGCGGTATCGTTTACTCCGCGGAGTGCCGCTGCGGTCGGAATGCTAGGGGATGGAGACAGGGACAGGGACAGGGACAGAGAAAGGGACAACGGCGCGATGATTTTTGAGAGGAGTGTAGAGGACCTGTCAATGCTGCAGACATCGCGGTCGGTGTCCAGGGCAATGTCTCGCGCTGCTAGTCGCGCTGCTAGCCGTACAGCTTCTCGAACTGCATCGCGGTCTGGGTCCAGGCCCGTGTCCAGGCCCGTGTCCAGACAGCCTAGTCAGGCTACGCTGTGCGATCCACAGTTCATACTAGGTCAAGGGAGTAGTTCCGCCGCCCCCGGCGCCATCCCGCTGCACAACCCCCTGCCGACGAAGCGCACCGCCTCCTACTCCTTCTCCAGCCCCTTCAACGACCTGAGACGCTACAGCACCAACCCGAACCCGAACTCCAACTACGCACTGTCCCGGAGCAACAACGCCTCCCTCGACACGCCCGGCGGGCTCGCCATCCGCCGCGTCAAGACAGGCGCCACAGCCCTCAACGCGTCCCAGCACGGCTCGCCCTCGGCATCTGACAACTACTTCCACACACTGGAGAACTTCGTCGCGCCGGCCCTCGACGAGAGCTGCTCCATAGTCACAGACGCAAACACAAGGCTCGATGACGTCGACATGATATACTCCAAGCGGCCATCCACGCTGGGCCTGGACATGGCCCTCGGGCGCACCAGGTCCGCATCGGTGCTCGCGGCGGGCCCACTGGCAGGATCAGCACAGCCGGCGGGCGCACTGGCACAACCGGGCGTGCAGCGCAACCATCACAGGGCGAGGTCGTACTACCCGCAGGGAGAGGAGCAGTCGCCTGGACAGTCGGGGAGATTGCTGAGGTTTTACTCGTACGCAGACATGCTCAGTGACGAGAACACACAGATGCAGCAGCAGCAGCAACACTCGCAAGCACGCCCGGAAATGCCCGTGCACAGTTCATACTGCAACGATGAGCAGTTTGACGAGAGGAATGCGCCTTCGCAAGGGGCGGAGACGGTGCAAGCAGCCCAGCACACACACACACCATCTTTCTTCACCAACCCATTCATGAGGCAGAAGAAGGATCGCACGTCGAGTCAGGGCCAGGGCGTGGGCCAAACGCACAAAAACACCCAGCGCAGGCGTACACGCAGTCCCGGGACGCTAAAGTCCCTCCGGTCCAAGTTCCACCTGCACTCGGACTCCAGCTCCAGCCACGACGAGGACGAGGACGACTGCGATTCGTGTGCCGACGACTCCGCGCAGGTGCGCAAGAGTGCGTCGCCGGGCCACATGGGCGAGGACGACCTGTACGCGGACCAGGCGGACGTCTCGACGCTGTCCAGCGCGAATGTCTCAACTGCACAGCTGGACGATGTGCTGCAGCGGGGGCGGGCCGGCGATTCGACCCACCAGGAGCGCACAAGTGCACAGGGACAAGAACGCACATGTGCACAGGGACAAGAACGCACAAGTGCACAGGGACAAGAACGCAGCAGCGATATGCTGCAGCAGGAGCGCGCGAGTGATATACTGCGCAGACGTGTCTCGGAGAACCAGTTGCCCACACAGGATTACGGCCACGGGTTCCTGGATCGGGGCACCGAACACCGTGGGGAGAGGCCGCCGCGGTTGAGTGCCAGTGCCAGCCCGGCCAGGCAGTGAGGGAGGAGCTTTGCTTATA
>JAKTPZ010000026.1:52187-103748 GCA_030579215.1 Maudiozyma pseudohumilis
GGGGGGGGGGGGGGGGGGGGGGGGGGGGCGATGGGTCCGTTGATAGCAGTAGTGAGGGGCGGCATGTTCATTCGGATATTTGTGAAGAATGTGTTGTTGCTGGTGTTATTATTTGAAGAATATTTTTGCTCGTGTTATTATTTGAAGGAGATTTAAATTACCCACAGTTCCATGTGATAATTTACAGATATAATACATTGTCCTCTTAAACCTACGTACAAAGTAAATATGTAGCGAGACATTAACGAATACCCATGTCCAAAGTATCCGCGCTAGATGCTGTAATTATGCTCTCCTCATACGTACACCGTGCATGCCTTTCTACTCTTTTATCTTTCTTACATTACCATAATGCATAATTTATCTGGTAGATAATTTCCGACGAATATGGTATTGCTCGTGTTATTATTTTGCTTTACAGAAATAATGCCCTTCCTCTTAAACGGTGCAAGGTGAATAGTTTAGCAAGATATCAACCTATATCCCGGTTGCAAGTGTTACATACATCTTGCCCATGCGCAAGGTGCACAATCTCCCCTGCGCACTGTGCAAAATAATTATTTAGCGACACACGTACCCAATTTTCCATTATGTGTTTATTTTCTAGATGACGACAGTATAGATGGGCGCCGGCCCGCGGAAGACGAGCGGCGCAGCTACATAGCATAAATAAAAAAACGCAAACCTTCAGAACCCACGGGTCTGAAATGTATGAGATGTATGAAGTGATGACGAAAAATGGTTGTGGAATTGATGGAATATTAGTAAATGGCCAAGGGCGAGGGGATGAATGTGTGCGCGTTCACCACCACCTCACTTTGTCCCGGCCTGCAACTTCACCTCGCTCAGCTCATCCCTGGCGAATGTCTCTGCATTCTCTCCCCAGCCCCTCAGGCCCGCGACAGCCCCCTCGGCCAGCGCTGTCTCTCTAGGCGTGGCGTCGCTGTTGAAGGTGAACCACCCGTTCTTCGTAATCTTGCGCAGCTCGTTGAGTCGCAGCTGAGCCGCGGACGGGTCCGCGGAGCTGTCGAGCCTCTGCTGCTCGATCTCCTCCTGTCCCAGCCGCTGGGCCGTCTCGCCCCAGCCGTACACGCTCTGCCCGGCGATGAAGTCGGAGTTGACGGCCGGGTGCGCCGAGCGCAGGGTGATGGAGTCCGTGAGCCTGTTGAAGTTCCCGTCGTGGTAGGCGTTGTACTCCCTGGAGATGTCGCTGAGAGTTTGGCGTTTCTGCTGCAGGTCCGCCTCCAGGGCGTGCATCTGCTCCTGGAAGGCGCGCTTGTCCGCGGCACCCTGTGAGCTGGCCGCGGCCGCGAGGTCGTTGTAGCGGGAGTTGGCGGTGTCGTACTCGTTGATGGCGATGGCCTTCTGCTTCTCGATGTCGGCGAAGGAGTGGTTGAAGATCGTCTTGGAGAGGGTGTGCTCCGTGCCGTCGGGGGACACGGAGACGACGTTGGAGACGTGGAGGTACTCGTCGCCGGAGTTGCTGGGCGAGCGGCCAAACGCCGTCATCAGCGCGTTGGTATCGTCTTTGATACCTTTGGATAGAGTTTCGTACCAAGTGTTAGGCATAGTGTGTGTGTGTGTGTGGATGTGGATGTATATATATATATATATATATATAGGGCAAGCCCTATGAATAGCAAGAGTGGAAGGAGAAGTGCCTGGACCAGAGGAACGAGGGACCCTTATATACGTCTCTGGGGGAACACCCCTCAAGCACCACCACCACCACCACCACCACCCACCACCCAAACACCACCCCTCAACACAGCCCACCCCTTAACTCACGTCGAGCACCACTTGGGGCATCTCCGGTTATCGGACCGAACCGCCCGGGGAATCCCTGCATGTGCGTGCAGATGTGCACAATTGTGTATGTATGCATTTGTGCAGATGTGTGCACACTTGTAATAGCAATTGTATGTATGTACTTGTACTTGTGTGCATGCAGTCGCACACGCCCCAGGAATGGTGGGAAATGCGGGAAACCCGAGGGAATAAACGCGGGGGGAAACACCCCACGCTGCTGAGTTCAGCAAACGCCGGTTTCCTGGACGTGGGGGGTGTTGTGCTGGCGGTGTATGTTATGTGGTGTAGGGTGTGTTATGTGGTGTAGGGTGTTGTTGAGGTGTAGGACATAGGGTGTGCTGGGGGTATATCGCGGTGGTGTAGGGCGAGGCCGCCTTGATATTTGCGCAGAGGGAAGCGATGGCCCGGGACTTTGTGCCACTTTTCCGGAGTCTCGGGTGACCGGCGGTGCTTCGGCCGAGCGGGTTGCGTTGTGGGTGTGTGGGTGGTGCGTTGTGGGTGTGTGGGTTTTGTGGTTGATGGTGTGTGGGTTTTGCAATTGCTGGTGTGTGGGTTTTGAGAGCTGGGGTGTGTGGGTGTGCCCGTTTGTTGGTGTGTGGGTTTATCCCCGGTGTCTGGGTGTATTGCAAAGGTGTGTGGGTTTATCGCTTGCGTCCCTGCGATGCGCCGGTGGCAAAAGGATAATTGGGCGGCCTGTTCTCAATGATGTTTCCCACCACTTTTGACTGTCATTGACAATTGGCAACAGACCATCCACTCCAAGGCACGTTATACAGCATGCTAGCTCTCGAGAACGCTCTTGTTCCCTCGCACTATGCCCTGGATCTCACTATAGACCCCGCTAAGGCGCGGTTTGGCGCTGTGGCCACTATTACCATGGTCAATGGGGCCACTAATACCATGGTCAATGGGGCCACTAATACCCCTGAGTTTTCCCTGCATGCCAAAGAACTCGATATCGAGTCTGCTACACTGGACTGCTCCATTGAGCTGAAGTACAAATTGGACACAGAGAAGGAGCTTGTGGTCTTCTCCTGTGCCTCGGGCGACGCACTCCCCTCCGGCAAGTCGCACTCTCTACTGGTCAAGTACACCGGTGCAGTGAGCGATGTGAGGACGCAGAGAGACCCCACCGTCGGCTTGTTCAGGGCAAACTATATGGCAGAGGGATCGGGGTCAGGGTCCGCTGCCGCTGATAACTACATCTACGCCACACACTGCCAGCCTTCCTTCGCCAGACGCATCTTGCCCTGCATCGACGAGCCGGCCGTCAAGGCGACATTCTCCTTGTCGCTCACTTCGCTCGCCCGCTTCACAGCTGTGTCCACGGCTGCTGTGGAATCCTCGGTCAAGTGTGAGGACGGTGTGAATGCGACTACCAGGTTCCACACCAGCGAGTTGCTCCCAGTGTCGCTGTTTGGGTTCGCAATGGGTGATTTGGAGACTATTTCACTGGAGTTGCAACGGGATAACAACTCTCCCTTGCCAAAGGACAGCAACTCTCCCTTGCCAAGAGATAACGCTCCCCTCCCAATATCCATCTACTCTCCACTACGCGTGGCTCAGGCTACTTACGCAATGGATATCGCACAGAAGTACATTCCTCTCCTAGAGCAGTTCTTCGGATGCCCCTTCCCTGCGACCAAGCTCGACTTTGTCCTGCTCCCATTCCTCAACGACATGGTAATGGAGAATTTCGCCATGATCACTGTGCAGATGGACTTCTTGCTGCTGACCCCGCAGAGCCTCGCCAATGCCCAGGTGCGCAACCAGACCATGCAGCTGGTAGTCCACGAGCTCGTGCACCAGTGGATGGGGAACTACCTCTCCTTCGACTCCTGGGAGTACCTCGCCTTCAACGAGTCGTTCGCCACGTTCCTCGCATACTACCTCATCGCCAAGAACGAGGAGGACAACATGATCTGGACCTCAGACAACTACCTCGGCAACGAGCTCGGCCAGGCAATGCTCGCGGACTCAGACCTCGAGACGTCCAAGAGCATATACGACTCCTTCCACTCGCAGCGCGAGCAACGCACAAGACTGGGCGTCACAACAAACGAGATATTCGACCCGGTCTCCTACCAGAAGGGTATAGTGATGCTGCGGTCTTTGCAGCTGGCAACGGGCGAGTCCTTCTTCCAGCAGGCCGTCGCGGCTGTGTTTTCGGAGCCGGAAAGGTTCCACGACGTCGCAGTGAAGCCGGTCGATATATTCGCAAGGATGGGAGAAGCGCTCAAGTCGGAGAACGTGCCTAACTTCGCAAGTTCGTGGACGAAGCTGCCGGGACTACCAGTGGTGTCCGTGAGCACAACGACGGACGAGACTTCGAAGCAATTGACAACTACACTCACCCAGCACAGATTCTTCTCAGCCGACAACATCGACCCGGAGTTCAAAAGGGAGGATGTGGAGGACGTGCCTTACCACATCGCGTTGATGACACAGCTGCCAAACAACGAGAAGGATGAGAAGAATATTCTGATGACAGATAGATCTTTGAAATTGGGGTACAGAGTCACTGCCTTAAACAGCACTGCCCAAGGTTACTACCGCGTCTCATACGAGACCCAGGAGTGCTATGACGAGCTTTGCAAAGAGCTGACACTGGGGAACATCAGCGATCTGACGTTGCTCAAGATCTTCCAGGACTTGGCCTGCTTCATTGGTAACAAGTTCTTCCAGCTGCCAGTGCATATCACTGGTGCCATGCAGATCCTGAACCATATCGCATCTGCTCCTGCAGACGTGAAGCTAGCTGATCTGAAACTGTGGAAGTCGCTGACCGAGGGTTTGTCACTGTTGCAGACCATTGTCCAGGCTGCTGTCGTGCACAACAGAAGGGCCATTATTAACAAGATCACAAAGCTCGCCACAAAGCTGTCGGAGAAGGTCGGAGACTGGTCTGTTGAGACAATTTCTCAAATCCAGGATGGTTACGAGTTGCAGGTTTTGTCAAAGATCATTGCACTAACCAGCACAACTAAGCCTACTCAGGAGCTATGCCAGGAACTGTTCAAGCACATCAGACAGGGCCCAAATAACTCTGTTCCAATCGAGCTTGTCAGCAGTGTTTACATGACGATCAGTTACCAAATGACCTCCATCAAGGACTGGAAGAAATTGTTTGAACTAATCAAGAGCTCTGCGGGTATAGCATCCCATGTTTCTGACGGCTCAGCTACACCAGAGAATCAAAAGACAATTATGCTGCAGAACCTGGCCATCACCAACCTTGGATTCGTCACTACTGAGGAGCTTGTTTCTAAACTGCTGAACTTCATCAATACCAACATTGCTGCTGAGGGTATTGAGAATGCCTTTATTGGTGTCAATTACAATGCCCAGGTAGTTATCAACAAAGAGAGTGGCCTAAAAGTGCGCGATGCCGTCTGGAAGTGGTTCAAGCTGAACCATGCCCAGTGGAAGAAGACACTATCCAGGGGTAACAGCAACAATGCAGACGAGAGACTCGAGAAGATCACATTTATGGTTCTCCAAATGTTTGTCGAGTCTTCGAAGATGATCGAAAAGTACGAACATTTCGAGGATATTAAGCCTGTCTGGGAAACCCTACAACACGAGGACCGTGCTAACACAACCATCATTGCCGGCTTCTCAAAATAGACGTAAATAGACTGATCGTGTACATATATTTGTAATGCATAATAAGGTGTCTATTTATAACCATGACAATAGTAGTTCTCTACTGTGTATTGTACGAGATGATAGCATATAATACGGTCTTTTGATTCAACCAAAAATGAGTCCCCGTGTTTGTACGCAACTTTCTTAGAGATACACGGCATAAAAGCCACGGGGCGAAAAGTGCGCCTTACGCATCATGGCAGTGCAGCCCTGTATTTACATTCGTTTATAGATGGTGTTGACGAAGATAATTTAGACAGTTGGCAGGTGATTTCAATACAGTTCACAGCATTAGCGCAAACACAATCATATCGAATAAAATGGATCGTATCAAGGAAAAGATTGCTACCTACAAGGCCGACGCGGAGTCATGGCAAGAGAAGTATGATGAGCTCAAGGAGCAGTTTAAACAGCTCGAGGAAGACAACACCGAAAAGGAGAACCAGATCAAATCCCTAGATGTCAAGAACGAACAGCTTGATAGCCAGGTTGAAAAATTAGAGACTGAACTAAATGATCTGAAGCAAACGGCCGAGGATTCTAGCGTTCTGAAGAATACAAATGATAGCTTCAACAAGAAAAATGAGCAGTTGGAAACCGACTTGGAAGAAACTGAGACAAAGCTGAAGGAGGCTAACGAAAAATTAAGGGAGGCAGACTTAAACTCTGAACAGCTAGAGAGAAAACTAGCTGCTTTAGAGAAGGAAAATACTGCAATGGATGAGAAAAACGAGGAACTGTTGAGTAAATATAATGAAGCCAAGACGGAACTAGACGAGATTGCTGCATCTTTGGAAAATTTATGATTAATAACGGCTTCCGTAAAAATGGTTTGAATAAGAACTTTAAGCACGTATCAGTATCCGCATTTGTTCATCCGGAAACATTCGATAATTATTCTAATCAACAGAATACTTCTCAAATCACACAAAAGCATGCATCTTTAAAACAGTCCTCTAACACTCACTCTACACTAATCGTTCTCTCTGCCATGGTTGCCGTTATATCTTTTGTTTATATATTAATCCATCGATAAATTTTGCTGTTCTAATTTTAGTTATAACTGTACGTAATGTTCAAAAATGGAGTAATGTGGCCTTAAAGTAGGTCCAAATGTTAAAACAAGATTGATGATGTTCTACGTGAAGACTGTTTCACTCATTTAAGTTGTACATATTTTTTCCTTCAAAAGTTTTCAAAATATTATGTTTTTGAAATTTTTGAGAGACAATAACTGATCGCTACCCTATTATTGTTAATAAATTTCACACAATATATATAAAAATATTCTTCTATGATGTTTTACCAACTTCAACGAATATTAATATGAATTGAAAAATATTTGAACGGTTACACAATAATATTGATAAAGACCCATACTTACCAATAATGTATCATCTTTAAGTAGTGCTCAACATCACTGTGTACGATATTCTTAAATATATATTTGACATAAACTGATAAACAGAACATCTGTAATCACAGTGACAACCCAGACAGAACAATCAAAGCACTTGCACAATACATGAAAGACGCCACATATAGATGAACAAATGGGTAGATAAATGGCTCCGGGTCTATCTGAAGTGCTATATTAATCTCATATTATACTACAGAAATGTGTATCCTCAATTCACATTTGACATAACCACTTTTCAAGGATTCAACCTTCCTCAATTTATCCCCATCAACAGAAATGAGGACCTCCAAAATTACATAGAGGAACTTATATCTGATCTCCTTTCAAAATTAAACCATATATATAGGATTGGAATATGCGTTATTGATAGTAAGAACGGCTATTGCGTCGAAAAGTACGCCCTTGATTTCGGAGAGTTTCAACACATTTCTGATAAGGAACAGGCAGAACGTCAAATGTCTCTTCTCAAAGAAACTGATGTATTCGATGAATTCAGATCGAGCTTGAATAGTCTTGTTTCAAAATTAGAGAAAATGGATAAAATTATTGACAATTCAGTTACATTTGAAATTGTTATCAATACCCTAGAGATGAATCTAGGTCACGGAGTTGTAGACACTGTCGTTAATAGGAAAGACGATGAGACACTACAGTTCGAACGGGATACAAATTGGGTGAAAATGAAGGAAGATGAGAATTTACCAAACTCGGAAAATGTAATTAACCGCTCATCTGAGCAGGATGGAGATATCCTCAGCCAGCCGGAACATCAGTCGCAAATTCACAGACCAAAAATTCGCATGACATCTCTAGTGGGTTGCGATATTAGTCCCATTGTTATACACAATTACATTGAACGATTAGTCATGGATAACGAGGCATCGAAAGATGTTTACAAAGAACAATCTTTCCTATCTTCATTATCATAGGCAGAACAATAGGAGCTATTTCAGTTTTCTGTAGTATTAGTTATAATGTTATTATACATATAAAAACAAATGAATATATTAGTTATATAGGTTAATAGATGTTTGATTCATTCTCATTTTTAAATTAGTCCTTGTTATTGCTTTATTTAATCTCAAATAAAGTCATGCATTTCTCAATATTGATCATATCATCTCAGGTACCTGTCCCTCGATATCGTTTACCTTCCCAACATTGACATTACCCTCGCTTACAAGATTAACAAATCTCTTTTTGCTAGGTTTTCTGTTTGGCTCCTTACTGTGAACCCATTTATAGTCCTCACCCCTCTTGACTGGCACAAAGTCATCGTTGGATGAGTTAGACTCAGTTCCAAACGAACGTGAATTTGGGAGATTTGAAGAGACACCCGAATCTATTCTCCTACTGGTTTGTTCATTCAACGTTGGAAGCTGATTTCCATTACCAGAGTTTATATTTTGATTCGTCTTTCCAGAACCCCAAAATACGGAATCTCTTAGACCCAACGAAGATTTTCTAGGATCCTTCTTCATGGGCTGATCATCCTTAATCTCTGTGTTGAAAAGGTCAGCAGTTGTAACTGTGTTGAGTGACAACGTGCTTTGTCTGTTGTTTGCCTCAGACGCAGCGGTACTGTATCTCCATGATTTACTGTTGGCAGGTTCTGCGTCCATATAGAAAGAAGACGATCTGTCATATGGATTGAAGAATGCTGACTTTTTGTTACCAGTAGCAGCGTTTTTTTGTTCGTTAAATGTGGAAAGGAGATTCTCTTTACTTTGCGATTCAAATGCATCAGAGAATACATTGTCAGTGGATGACGATCCGTGTGTGATTTCGTTATTCAACTTTTCGTCCGCAACACTGGAACCATCAGAACCAGATAAGGAATCACCATCTTCACTGATAAATGGATTATGCATTGCAGTGATAGTCTGTGGAGATCTACTGTCACCATTAGAGGATGGATCGATAGGAACATTGTTCTTTTCCAAGTCGTCGTCCTTACCATCCGTGTTATTGTTATTTTTATTGTTTCTTCTTCTCCACCATAGAAGGAGTAGAATCAGTGCTATACCAACAACGACAACAGGGATTACAACACCGCAGGCAATTGCCACAGTTTTGTTGTTACTGGAGTGTGACTTATTTTGGGGAGTAACTGGGGTAGCGGATTCAGTAGCAGTTGTTACAGAAGATGAGGTTGAAGAGGTCGAGATTGAGGAGTGGGAAGTTGATGATGAGGTTGAAAATGATGACGACGATGATGAAGATGTGGTGGTTACATTGGTGTTGTTGTGATGTGTCGTATTTTGAATGACCTTTGACATACCAATAATATTGAAATCTAGTTCTTGGGTTTGGTTGTTTAATTGTGCTTCCAAACCGACAGTCAGAGAGTCAAAATCATCAGGTACCGTACCTGATAAAGTCAAATTAGAAGATTTGAAACTTAACCAGGAGTTGGCTTGCGATGAGTTTGGGTATGTTACAGACACCTCTGTTTCATCATATGAGGTGAATTGGGATGGAAGGAAACTGTACTGGAACCATTGACCACGGGTAGCATTGATATTTGGTAAGGAATCTGTGGCAAACAATTTCTTAGTTGACAGAACCTCGAAATTGATATAGATTACATCTCCATAGTTGTCATAAATTGCAATCATAAACGTACCCCCCGTAGTTGTACTGTCCAATGTTCCAGTCAATGTATCATTCTGAATAGTTACCCAAGAAGGGTTGTCCATTAAAACCATACTCCCCAGATTGTTAGCGGTGATTTCATATCCGTCAAAATAAACGTATTTCAATGGAAGTTGATAAGTGAAGGACCCGGATTCAGTGACATTTATTAATATCGTATTTTGAATACTTGTGGTGAGCTGGTGAGCACCTATCACAAGTTGGAAAGGAATACCAATACCAGCATACCCCTCAATATCAGTTGCGATTAGATTAAACTTGTAAAAGACTTCTGGTGCAATGGCTGAATTTACAGTTGGAGCAGTTCCACTAAACTTCAAGGTGTTTGAATCAAAAAATAGCCAACTAGGAAGAGGGGCATTGTATTGCTCTGTACGTCCATAGAATGCTTTGATATTTTGGTCGTCTGTGAAAGAAGATCTGTCGAAGGTGACATTGAAGATCTCATTAGGGCTTAGGATAAGGGCGTCCTTCCCATTGGTACTGCCATAATTCTTCAGTAGCGCCAAAAGATTAAAATTATCGGCAACGGCTAAACTAGAATCGCCCGATGCGACAAGCGTGTATGTCTCGTTTAGAGAAGACTTGTCCGAGTCATCCGTCCCTTCCAGAATGATATCGAAGTACTGAATATTATTAGTGGCATCTTCTAGGAATGAAGAAGAAGGAGTTCCCGAAAAAGTACGCGAACTCGAGTCGAATGACAACCAACTGGGTAAGTTGTAAGCTGTGTATGTTATTTGAGTTGTCTTGCCGACGTTTGATTTGTAAGTGTCGTTAGAAATTGTGAAAGCGAACGCTTCACCTACCCTGGCGACCGGCGGTAATTGTTTGTTCACTGGGTACGCTTCATATGGCACACCGTGAACCACTTGAAATAGGAACTGTTGTACAGTTAACCATACAAGAAGGCATATGAGTGACATTCTCGGCATTCTTCTTGTCTGTTGGAAATTTTGTTGTATTGCAATATGAGTGAACTTATTGGATATTTAAGCTAATAAAATATATGTGTGAGGGCGATGGGTTTGTGATGTTGTGTGTTGTTTGAAATTCGAAAGTTCAAAGTTAATACCTTGGTAAGTTAAACGCATAAGTACACACATACGAATGACATGAGGAAAGAATAATTACTATCAAAGGATGACTGGCCAGACACGTTTGCTTATATTTAAAATTCGCCAGCCCAATCTATTTTGGTGTTGGCCACACGTTAGATATTTTTAAAACCAAGAGAGATTCGCCACACCATCCTACGTAGAAGCACAGGTACGAACACTGTCCCCCCCCAAAGGGCTTGTCGCAGTTGTGTCTCTAGGTAAAGTACGAAATGTATTTCCGAATCGGGTTAGCTAATTTCGCTACAGCCCTGTCGACACAGGAACAAAATACGAAACGCTATATCCCTAGAAGTTGACGGTGAGGATTAAATCATTGTCCACCTTGAAAATATAGCAGAAACCTGTGATAAACTGGGCAATACCCCAACCACTAGGCATTCCCTGGACAAGAAACATCTATTAGAGGTTCTGCTAGTCGCGAAAATCTCAAAGTTGCAGTTCTGCATGTGTCGCTGTGCCTCTCGACCTTTTCTGGCCAGACGCCAAAAATGTATGCCTCTCTTGTGCGCCGTTTCTCTGGGCGAAGCGCGAAAATTATGTGTGCGCATCCACAACCACGCGTTACTTTCAAGAAATACCTAACTTCAGTTTGAATAGATTTGGACTTTTCGCGACGTAAAGTGTTGATAATCATTGTGATTAGAACTTTTCGTGATGTTCTGAATGATATCAGTAACAGTGTATTCACGGAGCAGTGGGATGATATGCAACTTGTTTCAGGTAGCTGTGCGGTATGATCACTGGACAATGGCCGTATTATCTGAACGTGCGTCAATCTACTCCACGTTGGAGTGGATCAAAGTTTAGACAGTGCATAATTAGCAGGTTCCACATACTGTCCCCTGAACAATTGCCAATAGAGACAGAAAAAATCCATATTGTTCTTGTATTGATTCTATAGGATGCATCATCCCGTATGCACTATTCCTCACTTTGCCGTGGTCCCAGGAGGGTAGTACGGTGCCAAAAATAATAGTGTTGTGTAGATTATATCAATGCATAGTCTATTTATTGTAATTACGATGCATGGAAGTTTCTATGGCGAAACATACTTATGCGTGAATGGTGTATGTAATGGGGCTGATACAACATAACCAGCAGTTTTGGATGCGTATATTATATATACACCCACCCGCTAACTACAATAGTTGGCTGTATCAAAATGTTTTTCTTTTTTCTTTTAAATTGTATCTTTCCTAGATTAATGTTGTATTTTACATTTGCTGTCTGTTAGCAGTTCTTGGCTTGGCACGGATGATGTTGTCAACTCTCAGAAGAACCTCAGAAGCTTCGGACGCAGAACTCACAACAGCTCTCTTCAGCTTGTAACTTTCTATTATACCAAGTTCGCGCATGTCGCCAATGATACCGTGGTCTAGATCAAGACCGGCTGTAGCAATACCATTGTAGATGCTAGAACGAAGCTTAGCAACAAGCTCACTGCTGTCGTAACCGGCGTTGTCGGCAAGAATAGTTGGCAGCTGTCTTAGAGCGCGGGCGAAGGATTCAACGGCAAGAGCCTTCTTACCGTCAACGTTCTGTGCTGCCGTGTCAACGGCCTTGGACATTAGCATCTCTGCGCAACCACCACCAAGAACAGTTCTAGTCTCCTTGGTAGTCTGAGACAAAACAGAAAGGGCGTCATGTAGAGATCTTTCGGCCTCATCTAGCACTTGGTCAGTGGCACCTCTCAGGATAACAGAACAAGCGGCACCTGCCTTACAGCCGTTGAATTTTAGGTATGTACCCTCACCAATCATAATCTCCTCGATGGACTCACACTCACCGAGCTTGCACTTGTCTGGGTTGTCGAAGGTAGAAACAACCTCACCACCGGTAGCTAGGGCAAGACGCTCCACACCTTCAAAGTCAGCATGCTCAATGGAGTTGATGCCGTAGTCGGTTAGTAGCTGCTCTGGGTAGTCGTAGATCAACTGTCTGTTAATGAACACATTGGCGTTGAATTTAGAAATCTTTTCAATCTTGTTCTTCATCTTTTCGCGCTCAGCCTTCTCTAGCTGTGCCAACTTTGTGGTAGAATCGACCTTGAATTTCGTGCCGAAAATCTTCACCTTGTCAGTGTCCAATGTTGTGTTAGCAATCAGAATCTTGGCATTCTCAATTCTCTTTGGCTGGTTGTTACCAAACTTCTTCTCCAGGATAAAACCTTCGTCAAGGAACGAGTCGGACAACTTACCACCAAGAATCTTGATGATTTGGATATGGTCCAGGTTGGTCGAACCGTTTAGTCTCAAAATAGCACTAGTGGCTAGTTCAGCGAACTGCTCCTTATCCTGGGACAGAATCTTGGAAGATAGTGTGGTCTTGGCAATGTGAAGGAGATCGTTGCGGAACTTCTCCTTGTCATCTCTGTTGTCAACAGCAACACTCTCCAAGGCATTCAAAGCAGCGTGGGACGCAATTCTGTAACCCTCGATGATAGTCTGTGGGTGAATCTTGGATTGATCAATAAGCTTCTCTGCCTCTCTCAGCAGCTCGGCACTAAGGACAGTGACACTAGTAGTACCGTCACCCACCTCATCGTCCTGAACCTTACTGATGTTAACTAGAACCTTAGCTGCAGGGTTGTCCAATGGAATAGACTTTAGGATTGTAGCACCATCATTGGTAACGAGCGATTTGTCACTAGAAGCACTCTGCAGTAGCTTGTCCATACCCTTTGGACCTAGTGTGGTCTTGACGAGATCACCCACGGCGATGGCACCGACGAAGGCGGACATACGGGCATTCTCAGCTCTCTCTTCTGTGACTTGGTCACCAAAAATCTGTACACTCATAATATTCTGAAGGTGTTGCAATTGCTCGAGTTGCTGACTATGCAAGTGTTGATAATGAGTGGTATTTTTTTTATTTCTACCTCGTTTTATGAGCCTTGGCCTTATTCTTGCAGTTCGCCCAGGCGACGAAAAATTTGCCACTGTTAATAATTGAAGAGTCCGGGTAACTACTTCGTGAAGCCCAAAGCAATAAAAGAGTGAATTGTCAATTTAGACATATTCGAAGGATTCGGCATCATTAACTAATATTATTATTGCTATATGATATTATTTACAATGTCTGTGTGATGCGTCGGATGAAGTCGTCAGTGTACTTCATCGTTTCTGCTCTAGACAAACCAGGAGGAAAAAAAAATAAAACAAAATAAGAGAACGTAATTAAATGTGGGTTCGTAGGGCGACATGCTATTTGGGCAAAGCTTACGGCGTCATTGGGAAACTTACTGCTTACTTCGAAGCTATCGCTGTCTTGGCAAAGTTCACAGCATCATCCAATAATGTGATTTCATTATTCTTGACAAGTCTTGAGGCAGCAAGGTCATGCATCACGGCAGTGCATTGCTCAAGGAACTTGAGCGAATTGGTCAACTGGGTGTCAACATCATCGACCGATTGGTGTGCGTTGAACTCGCTGTTGACTAGGGCGATAGCATCATCCTTGGCGTTGCCGTTGTGTAGGTACTTCTGCAGGAAAAACTCCCACATCATAGCCATGACGGTGTTTGGCAGTGCCATCTTGAACGGCATGGTCTGCACAACCTTGTGCTGCCACTCGAAATTGTCGTAAGCGAGTTTATTGAATTCGTTGGAAGTGAGGGAGGAAATCGTAACGGCCTCGAACATATCGTTCATATTCTCCCTGACAAAGTCGAGGTGCTCTCTGAACACCAGCGTTCTCTTGTCGATAGGCCCGTGGTAGCCCTGTGGTTTCTGCTCCACCTGGAATAAAGTGAGCAGTCTGCTCAGGATGAGGATGTACTCTGCCTCCTGTGGGTAAGTGCGCAGAGTGTGGTCTGAGAGGACAGAAGGAACTGCAGGCTTGAATTCCTGGCCGATAGACAAAGTACCGGTCTTTAGCAAGACGAGCAAGAGCAGCATCTTCTCCTGGAACTGTGGTTGAACACCCAACTCGTTGAACTTCATAACAGTTAGCCCCCAGTTTGTTGGCTTCAAAACACGCTTATCGAAGTCGTAGTCGAAAAATTCGAGCTGGACCAGAGTTCTTAGCATGGCTGTGGCCAGCAGATCGAACGAGTTGTTCAACTTCTGGTCAACAGGGACCGAGTTAGGGAATAGCACATTATCCGAGATGAATTGAATAAGTGTCTCAGGGGAACCAGCATTTAATAAATCAACAAATGCCGCTACCGAGAACTCGGCATTGGCATCTCCCTTCTTCACCACCAGATGGTTCAAAGCATCAAACAGCGAGGGCGTGGTTCTGTTCTGCAAAGCCACGGTATTATCCGGAGCGTACCACACGGCATGTTTGATCTGTTTCATCTGAAAGTATCTGTTAATAGGTTGTGTCAACAAATTCAGCTCCTTATTCTTGAACATGGCAACGGAGCCTCCCACCAATTTCCTGTAGGACTCCTGCATCCCGCCATCCAATGGCTCCTCCTCTGTGTATACGCCCGTCGTGATCGCATCAAAGAGTTTGCCCGAAGCCAACCCAAGACTGCGGTAAAAGTAGTACTCGTTGGGCAAACGTTGGGCGACAAACTCATGCACGTCGTTAGGAATTGGCAGAGCCCCCTTCTCCTTCTCGCCCTTCTCCTTACCATGCCCATGTTCGTTTGCGCCGATAGCAGCGTAGTCGTTCACGAAGACATCGACTCTTCCAGACTCCAGCATCACAGGCATATACTTCAACGCAGAGACACCACGCTGGTACGCCTCGACGTAGGCACCAGTCTGTGGGTCTACCTGATTAGCCAGTTGGTAGGCGTAGAAGTTCGTACCTGTAGCGAAAGCCATCTCCACAGCGACGTCGCATAGCTTGGCCGGAGGGTATATCTGCAATGGAGGCAGAGTCTGTGGCTGGAATGAGTTCCCCACCGCCATGGCGACGTCGACAAACTCGCGCATGGTGCAGCCCAGCTCTTTGAGCAGGCGGCGCCTGTCGACGAAGCGGAAGTCCCTGTTGGAGAACTCCATGCCGATGATGAACTTGTCGAGAGGGGCGAGCAGGAGACAGTCGGTAGAGCCGTAGACTGCGTCGATGGCATCCACGCTGCGCATGTATGCAAGTTGAGAGCACGCCAGAAATGGCGCGACCATGTAATTAACGTTGTGGTGAGACAGCAGTCTGACAAAATCCGCCTGGTAGCGACGGGCACTGAGAGGCGCGGAAGAGCCCACGCGGAACGGTTCTTGGGCGGCAGGTGGCATGTCAATGTAATTCTCCTCAGACGAGATCGAAGAGAAATAGTGCGACCACGCCTTGTTGCGTTGTCCCGATGCACTCGCGTTCGCATTCGCATTTGCACCAGTGCCAGCATTAGCGTTTGAAGCAGCAGAGGCGTTGGCAATTCCGTCTCCGGTAAAGACAAACACTGGAACAACCTTATACTCCTCAAACACCTTTAAATCACTCTCCAGGAACATCCCTAGCATAGCGGGAACACCTCCCACTGCATCCAAAAACTGCTCCTTTCTTCCTGACAGGAGACGTGAAACATAATAAGCAGCGTCAATCCCCAGGGTGGCACCCCTCAGGACCTCCAGCGGCTGGGATCCCACGAGACCGTGCTCAAAGACAAACTGCTCCAGCGACTTGATAGGCATTGCAAGAGTAGAGTACACGTACGTATGTGTGGGTGTGTCGTTACCTAGTAGACAGCACAACAGAAACAAAACAAGTTCCAAAGTTCCCTAAAAGGTTGTCCGATTCTTGTATCTGCATTGATGGAATGATTGCGGGGCCTCCTCCAAGCGCCACCGGAAACCGCCAGCGCCAACGACAGCGCGGCCTGCGGGCGCGCCGAACGCGGAAATTGTGGGAGGGTAACAGCATGGGCGGCTAGCGACTAAAATGGCAATTAAGAGGGTCCCAGGGTGCAGGATAATACCGATTTTGGGGTTCTGGAGTGGGGCGTGTTGTTGGGAGGGGTGTGTGCGGGGTTTTTTGTGTAGAAGAGGGCTCAGGTGAGAGGTGTGGGGAGTTTTAGTAACAAGGCGCGGGAACAAAGTGGCGTAATGTGGACAGCTTCAGGGTATATTCTGTGCAATGGGAGTTGCCTTGCTGCGTTGTGGCATTGCTTGTATGCTGAATGTAACTAATCATATATACATGGGGCAGTGTGCCACTGGCCCCAGTGCAATCAACTAGATTTCGAAGAATCGCCTTTCGGAACGTTGACAGACCGGGCACAACTGAAATGTAGTATATCGAGTTGTCAAGCTGTGTTCGATAGCAATGGGTTTTGTCAAGCAGTGTTCGATAGCAATGGGTTCTGTCTTTGATACACACTGTTGCTGTCCATGTACGTCCTACTATCAAACATCACATAACGTCTGTGGAGGTGTGGGTGTTGTGCAGACCGCAGCGTATATCTTAGCACTGTCCAGGCCTTGGGACGTGGTGCAGTACCCAGGGTATGATTGCTGTGTATTTCCTACAACACACCCCTTTCATCACAGATATATGTGGGCTGTTTCAAATATTTCAAGCTAATAATTGCAGGATGCTTCCGCGATGACCAGCCTTGATTGGCCACACATTGTTGCAGTGTAATAAAATATAATAAATTACTCTTGGAAAAGGTATTACATTGCTCTTTGAAAAGGTGTTAAATACCAATTAGAAGGAGCAAGATACATGTATCCAGTTCTGGCCAGGGTGTGCAATACTTGACAAGTAATTGGCGTGTTAAACCCACATGGGCCTTCAGCTACAACACGGGCTCCTGTACTCATCCTGCATTTCTAATATGCTAGTTATTGCAAATACATGCAAGGAATACAAACAACGTGCAGTACAGTGCACTACTATTCGAACAACTGCCTTTACTTCTCAACCATACTTCCATCTCTTATACTGCTACATATCAAATTGCCACGTTGCAGAATACACAAGTATCTCTAGTGAAGACGACCGTACTATCCACAACACCTCGATCATCACAAATACAAGACCACAAATGAAACATCCCAAATTAAACATCCCAAATACCCAAAGTTCGTCCCTTTGCACCACTCTGTCACGTGTCAACACCCACACCCCCATCTCTGCATTACGTGGCCACAGGCGGCAACTTCCCGCGTCGCGTCTTCGTTATATATATACGCGTCCTGTGCGGTGTCAATAGAGGGAGACCCTTTGGCATTGAACTTTTGGTATTTTTTTGTGCTATTTGTTCCAGATCTCCCTAACAAACCACCCAATTATGCTTGTCTCACACTTCAGATTGCTGCTGACATCCCTGCTGCTGTGTTGCACCGGTCTGGTCCGCGCTGCGTCCAGAGAGGACCTTGCTGTGCGTGCTTCCAAGGCTTCCAATGGTATCATCCAGCTCGACGACTTTGCCTTCAAGGACGTCTTGGACGGTCCTCGTGATTTCTACATTGTTGCTTTGCTTACCTGCACAGAGCCTGGTGTTGGCTGTACTGCTTGTTTCGAGTTTAACCCAGTTTTCGACGCCATTGCCTCCTCCTGGATGCAGGACCACCCATCCGGTGTCTCCAATGACGACCCATCCAAGGCTCTGTACTTCGCCAAGGCCGATCTAGAGGACGCCCAGGCTGTTCCTGAGATCTTCAAGTTCTACTCCATCGAGCGTGTCCCACGTCTGATGTTCTTCACCCCTGACGGAGGAATCATGGATTACCACCTACTAAACCTGCCTCAGCAGAAGGCTTACGCCGGTGCCGCTGAGTTCATCACCAACCTGAAGATCGCCGCTGGTATCTCCGACTACCAGGTCCACGAGCCACGTGACTGGTCCGGTATCCTCATCGCTGCCTTTGTCGGCTTCACTGCCGTTTACCTGGGCCGCAAGCACGGTGCCGCTGTCCGCGCTGTCCTTACTTCCAAGTACATCTGGGCCCTTGCCTGTTGCGCTTTCATTGACCTGATGTCTGGTGGGTACATGTACAACAAGATGCGTGGTACCCCAATGGCCGGTCAGGACAACGACGGAAACGTCATCTACTTCTGGCCATCTGAGTTCCAGAACCAGTACGGAATTGAGTCCCAGATCGTCTCCGTGGTCTACGGTCTGCTTTCCGCTCTGTTTGTGGCCCTAGTTCTGTTCGTGCCTAAGCTGGAGCAGTACTACGAGGGTTCTTCCTCCGGCGCCGCAGTGGTTGCTGGTATCGTCGCTGTACTTGTGCTGATGACATACGTGCTCTTCGCCGGGTTGACCAACCTGTTCGCTATCAAGAGCCCAAGATACCCATTCGAGATGGCCAAGATATCTTCCTTGATTTCTGGGTTGTAAGGAGAGTGGACTTTATCTAAATCATTGTTTAGTTCTGTATGTATATAAATAATACAACATTATAAAGAAAGGAATGCGAGGGGGTGGTAGTTGACACAGTATTAAGGGATAGGTATACATGGTGGTAGCAGCTGCAACATTTGAAGGGTGTATTTCTGCCTGGTCGGAAGGCCGTTATATTAGGCGCCGATAGTATTACATTTGTACTAAGTATATAATTACACGGCTGCTGCATAAGCTCTCCCATACAATGAAACAGTCATCCCAATACTAGTCTATGACAAATAATATACTTTTGAGATGTTTATTGAATGAAACTGCTTTTATGTATCTTATTATTCAACTGTAGAACAGGAAATTCACACACAATCATGTAATAGTTCTTGTAGTTTTTACAACACTTCCCCGTTGCCTACACAGCGGGCTGTAGCCTTCTCCTACTACTCCACCAACTCTTCATTAACATAATAATTGTATAGATCTCTACATATACATACATTCGTCCTCACGCAGTCTCGTCCTTGGATTTACGGCTCTTGCTGCTCTTCTTACGTTTCAAACCGACAACACCAAAGACACCCTTTCCAATCTTACTAATAGTACCGACACCCGTCGATACAACAGTAGTACCGACCTTAAGACCACTACCAATACCCTTGGAAGCAATATCACCAACCTTCTTCTCACGTTTACTAACACTTAGCACGTAACGGGGTTGGAATTCGAATGTCATGTGGATGACACCACCATCACCACCGTCATCACGGACGACAGGCAAGTCCATATCAACGGCCTTACCGACCGGAAGGTCCTTTAATTTGATATTGACACGGCCTAGAATGTCATCGGACGAAGCGGCATCCCAGTCCATAATCTTGAGGTAAAGCACGTTATTGGCCCTGTCATTGACAACAATCTTGCCAACATCATTCCAGACAGGGTTAAGCGACTTCTTAATGATTTTGGTTTCGTACAAGTGATCCTTGAAACCGTCAATGTAGAACTTCACATATGGATCAGAGAAACCGTTGGAATCAGAAGCCATCAAATTTTCAGCAGACTTCGAGGTGATCACAAGATCGCCTGAATTACTCATAAGATCAGCAGCAGGAAGTTTGTCAATGTCTAGTGGGAACCATTGTACCTGAACCATGAGTTTAGCACTCTTTTCCCCACTTAATGTGAGAATAGATGGTTTGTTGTAACAACTCTTTACCAGCTCGTAAGTAGACAAAGAAACTTCAGAAATGCAGTTCTCGACACGGTTACCATATTGATTCTTCGTAACACGGAAGGTAGTAACAGAATCTTTTAATTCCTTAATTGCAACATCACCGGTCCAACCATCCGAGATGGTCTGGCTGTTTATCTTAGGACTTAAGAAACGAGCATGTCCGTTTCCATCAAAAAAGGACTGTACAAAGTAGCCAGCGTCCGGTAGAGAACCGTTCAAGACAGAAATGGCCAAAACACCGGACTGGAATTTCAACAGTTCCTCCAGCGATAGAGTCTTTTTGTTGGCATACATTTGAGTCAACTCATTGATCTCACTCTCTTCAACAGCTAGTTTATCCTTCTCAACAGGTGCTAATTTCTTCTCGTCAATGCTCTTCTTCTTGTCCTCCAACTTCATTCTACGCTTCTCAATCTTCTCACAGTCAAGAATCTCTTCCAGTGTTAGGATTGGCTTAACAGGGTAGAATGATGCTGTGTAAACAATTTGGCCTGTAGGCCCGGACTTCCCGATTAAACGAGCGGTATGTTCCTTGTCAGACTCAACGACAGTTAAATCGCCATCTTCGTTCTCGTGCATAATCGTAGATAAATCAACATCATAAATACCAACACGACGGTCTTTGTTGGCCGTTTCGACGTCCATAACCTCGATTGATACTCTTTGGTTCGGAGATGTAATAGCAACATAAATGGCAGTGTTCCAGATAGGGTTTAGAGTTTGCGACTGATAATCAGTTCTACCCTTAGATAGGCCGTTAACCAAAATCTTGGCATATGGGTCGATAAAACCGACTGTCTCCAAGTTCTTCAGGTTAACTGCCTTCTTCAAGTATATTCTCACTAGACCAATTGGTGGAGTGTAAGCAATGGAAGCATTGCCCATGTCTAGTCTCACCGGCTTCCAGTAGGTAGTAACCTTTAACTTGGCTTTAGTCTTTGGTAGCGCCATCAATGTCTTGTTGATTTCGGTTCTGTCGATAAGTTCACTTAGAGTGAAAACGGCAGAGGTAACCACACTGTCATCAGAGGCATCCTTGACAACGAATCTGTAACGAGATTTACGACGATCTGGTATGACCGATTCGTAGTCCTGGTTAAATGTCTGAATATCAGCACTGGTAACAGTACTAGTAGTCAAAATCAATTTGGCATTGAAGAACAGTTCGATATAGTACGACCCCTTCTTGTTCTCTTCATTTGCACCGTGCAGCTCTTCGATGACAACCTTGGCAATACCGGTGTTCAAGTCTGGTAATTCTTCAACCTCACCGGTAGGTAATACCTTTCTCTCTAGAGTTGGAAAGAAGCGTAGATCGAAGTTCAAATTACCGACAGGTTTTGAACTTCTTAGGAAATGAGACACAAGATTAGATTGCGAAGGTTTATCGTGCATTGAGTTCAGGTTATACTCAATTCTACCCATGACCTTATCCTTTAACTTTTCACGTTTGTCAAACAGGGTGATAGTCAACGGATCAGTGAAGGAAGAGAGAAGTAGGTATAGCGTCTCATCCCAGATAGGGTTAAGTGTATCTCTGACAGTACGGGTCTTACCAACTTCTTTACCGGATAATTCAAAGGCCAGGTATGGATCCACAGAATCGTTAACAATAGTGTTAGCACGTTTGATATCCTTTGCATTCTTCACTGTAATCTCGATCACACCGACAGATAGATTCGACTGAGATAGCAACTGAGGTATATTCAATTGCAAAGAAAATGGAGGCAAAAACATCGGACCCATATACTTTTTTGCCATAGTGTTGATCAGCGTGTAAAGACCAGGGATAGCCAGGACTTCCCAATTGAATACATTATCACCGAGAAGACGCGCGACGAAATCAATATCCGGAACCTCGAGCAGCTGTACATTTACAGTTTCAACATGAGGGAACGGTGTCATCAACTTAAACCTGACTCTTGTCTGGACATTGAAGGCTATGTCGGATACAGACACAGGTATGGTGATACCAAACATTTTGGCCTTTACAACAACCTTCTGGTTCACATAGTTCTTCAATTGCTTTGCTGTCATGTCAGAAAGATCATGAGGGGTGTATGAAACGGTCCAGTCCATTACGACGATGTCGCTGTCAGTGTTTTGGAATGTCTTTACAGCGTCAATTCTAGGTGGCTTAACACCCAGTGTAAATTGAGAGATCCATATAGCCTTGATGAAGGCCGGAATAGCAGGGTGGGTCGCCAACAGATCGTTCACTTGTGTAACGACCATTTGGGAGACATTAGGTTCAATTATTGGCCAATACTTGTCCAGCAGATTATTTAACCACTCCATGGATTCGTAGTCATTCTCGATTTTCTGCACGGTGTTTTCCTTCTGAATCAGTTCTCTAATGGAGGACCTGTACTTCTTTGCATTGGTACGATAAAGTAACCCGGTGAAAACCATGATAAAGAAGACAGGAGCCAACGAGAACTTAAAGTAACCACACGTAAATGATAAAATACCTGCAACAAATATGATTGCAACGAAATGATACCAGTCACCGTACATCGAATCTGGCAGAACGTTGTTTAACACCGTTTCCTGGTTTAAATCGATCAATTCATCGTCAAGAGTTAATGTATCCTTTTCAATCCAGCCGGAACTTTGCTTCCAACCTACGTATGCAGCGACTTTCCGTTGTCTCTTGACCTCTGTAGCACCAACATTAGCTACCTTGTCCTCTTCGATATTTGCACTAGTCTTTGTTCTTTGAAGCTTGTTTGGTGGAGGCGAGTTACCAGAACTAACATCTTCCGCCGTTAGTTGAGTTGGCTCTTCGGACACAGGCTCATTTGGTGTTTCAATCAAGTTCGCAGACTCTATATTTGCCAGCTGCGCTACCATCGTGATGCTAATTTCTCACTAGGTTGCTTGCTCTTTGACAGGTTAAATGTTTTTTTTAATTAACAGCAAGTTGTAAACTTACCCAAAGCAGTCCAGAATTTAAACAAAGTCAAGACCTTGTTGCTTGTGTCTGTAAAGGAAACCTCTTCCTGGCATTCTCCTCTCTGTATTGTCTCCTCCCCGTTCCCCTCTCGCGGCGCATTAAGGGATCCCCTTTGCCGTCCGTCCCCCCCTCGCATTGTTCCCCTTGCTGTCATCGGGTTATGCTCGCTGTGTTTTTTTTTCCGTTCCATTTCGGGCACGCTGACACAGCGACTGGGAAAAAATCACGTGCCTTCTGACGTCAGATAAGGGCGCCCATTTCCTGCTATTTAAGAGAGGCCTTGTTGGACAGGAATGTAACGGTTTTTGAGTGGTACAGTGAGGAAAACACCACCCCAAAGATGTCTGGTTTGGATGGTTTGCCTTATAGCAATGCATGTGGTTTCGTAAGTGGAGAGAGTGAATCTACTGACAGCGTCCCGTCTCCACGGCAGACGCTTCGCATTGCGATAAACCTGAAATACTTAATCGATAAGTTAGTAACCCGTGCTGCATGTGAGGACGATATTTTGAACGACGACAATGGAATCGTTGATGATGAATTTCTGGAGTTAGTGTATAAGGCTTGTGGTGGAGACCAGGGCAATATTCATTCGTGCAGAAAATATCAGGCCGTTCTCATCTTTGCGCTGCTGAACGTCTCTTCCTGGTATCACAACATTGCCGAAACGCAATTGCACGAGACAAAAATCAACCAAACAAAGAGTGTTGTTGCACAACACTTATGTCAGGTGATTATTGACAAGGAGGAAGAGCGGGATCTGCACTTCCTCTTTGGCAAGTTACTGCTTCGGAAATATAGTATCTATGAGCTAGACGATGCATCCCAGCCAACAAATGTTTTAGAACTGGCTACAGATTTACATTGCACTATTGTCATTGGTGCCAGTGGATACCAGCGGTGTTTGAAGTGGTTGTGGAGTGGCTGGATAATTCAAAGTGCAACTGACCCGGATCAATACGTCATTGATAAAGTAGTTGCTTCCACAAACTTGTGGGACCATTTTACTCCCAATCGTATCAAGACTCCTGCGTATCAGAATGTACTGAATATTGTGTTTTCAGTACTTTTCCTAATACTGTACACTGTGATTGTAAACAGCAATGATAACGAGAAGGTGGAAGGGCTGAGCGATTTGGAATATATTTTCTATGCTTTTACACTTGGTCACGTTATAGGGGAGGTGACAAAGTTGTACTATATTGGATATGCATATTTCCAATTTTGGAATTGTTTCAATGACACGC
The DNA here is from genome assembly GCA_030579215.1 of Maudiozyma pseudohumilis. NCBI lineage: Eukaryota > Fungi > Ascomycota > Saccharomycetes > Saccharomycetales > Saccharomycetaceae > Maudiozyma > Maudiozyma pseudohumilis. Next base: position 76,520 of record JAKTPZ010000026.1, read on the forward strand.
TCTATTTGTTAATTTGTGCTTCGATGATATTTCGCTTACTCGCTGTGTCGTCCCTCGGGGTACCTGCAACCAGAGAAGCTTACGATATGCTTTCTTACAGACTGCTCTCGTGTGCATCTCCCTTAGCATGGTCCAGATTATTACTTTACCTAGAATCGAGAAAGTTCATTGGAATAATGATCATTGTGGTCAAACACATGATGAAGGAGTCCTTTATTTTCTTCTTTCTTTTGCTATTACTGCTGTTTGGGTTTCTGCAAGGGTTCATTGGGTTAGACCTGTCCGATGGGGAATTAGATATTACATGGCCTATAATCAGCAATTTACTGGCAACCCTAATTGGAATGGGTGATTTTAGCGTTTTTGAAAATTTCGCAACACCATATGCAGGTATTTTGTTCTACTGCTACTCATTCATTATTTCTGTGATTCTGCTAAACATTTTGATCGCCCTGTATTCAAATGCTTACCAGACGGTTGTGGATAATGCTAATGATGAATATATGTTCCTGATGTCAGAGAAAACTTTGAGATTTATAAGGGCCCCTGATGAAGATGTGTACGTTCCTCCTCTCAATATTATTGAATTGGCCACTTTACCAATACTAGCGTTACTTCCACACAGGTACAAAGGTGCATTCAAAACTACCCTAATGACAACATTATACAGTCCGATGTTATTCGTCTCTTCAATCATTGAGGTAAAGGATGCCAGACGTATTCAATATAATAGATTAAAGGGCCAAGCAGATGACAGTAACCAAATTGATACAGTGTGGGATTTTACTGATGGTTATGTTGAAGAAGCTAAGAATATTATACTCAACCGGCCAACTACAGGAATTCAGGCAACCCAGCTTAAGAATAGCCACACGCTTGAAATTCAAAAGAGGGCAGAACGTAGGGACCCAACGTTCCCTGTAAATGATTCATGGTATACTGCAATTGAACGGCGTGAAGAAATGGATAAGAAAGGTGGTTTGGACATGAAAATGATAATGGAAACACAAGGGCAACAAATACAAAATCTTACTGACCAAGTTGAAGAACTCACAACTTTACTGAAGCAATTAGTATTGAATTCACAAGACACCAACTCCAAAGCTTCATGAATAATGTTTAGTTATTTTTATATATTACTTTCTTATAATACATATGTTCCTTCTTATAATACCTATATTCCTGCTTAAATGTGACAATTATACGTCGTGGGTATATACCCCCTTATATCTGCCCATCCCTTCTTCACACCATAAAGAAAGGCTGCCCGAGCTACCTTCTTGGAATGGTACAAAATCAAACGATAGTTCGTTCACATGAAAAAAGAGACGTATCCCAAATCGAGCTGACATTAGAAGTGGATCAACACAGTGAAATAGGGATATGTCGTTAACATATTGAATTATGATGGCACCTTCATTTGAGCAACGGATGGATCCCTATCTAATATGAACGACAAAGAGAATAGGTTATCGTCAAAAGCAAAAAAAACAAAAAAATATCATTAATACGTGCTAATATATTTGAACCCATTTATAAACCGAAGGAATCTTAACAACTACAGGCCCCAGCAGGACCATCGGCTCCGTTTCCAGGGCTGTCCAAGTTAACCCTCTGGTCGTCAGCAACATTTAAGCCACCGTTCTGATTTTCCTCCTCAGGACCCTTCAGTGGGATTTTCTCACCTATACCCATGAAAACCTCGTTAATATTAGCACCAGTCTTTGCACTGGTCTCGAAGAAAAGTAATCCTTCCTCCTCAGCGAGCTTCTCCGCCTCCTCGCGAGCGACCTTACGTTCATCTTCATTCTCGTCAACCACATCCGCCTTGTTACCAACTAGGGCAATAATAATATTCTTACTCGCCTGCTCATGTAGCTCCTTAACCCAGTGGCGGGCCTTGATAAACGACTGTGGTTTGGTAATATCATATACAACGAGGGCGGCCTGTGCGTTACGGTAGTACATCGGAGCCAGCGACGCAAAACGCTCCTGACCAGCGGTATCCCAGATTTCAAATTTGACAGTGTGGTCATTAATGTTCACACGCTGTGTTAAAAAGGCAGCACCGATAGTGGGTTCCTTGTTTTCAGAGAAGTCGTCGGAAACGAAACGCAGAACGATAGAGGACTTACCCACGGCAGCCTCACCGAGAAGCACCAGTTTAATAGAAGTTACAGGTTTGTTCATTGATGTGGAATGTGTTATAATAGTATGTTGATGTTATGTTCACAGAGAGAAGAGCTGTCTGGTAAATAAGCAGAAACTTCAAATCCCTTCATCTACAGTATGTGAATGTGAATTATAGGGATTGATGAAGTCTGCCCACTGATAGTTGCGGTCGCCTCCTTCATATTTTTTTTCTGTGAAGGTCTTGCGCCGCGCCAGTTATTGACAATGTCGCATCGGGACAATAGAGACCCCGGAACGAGATGTTTGTACGCAACGTTCTGACTGGGGTCGTATGCAAAGGCATCGTTTGGCAATGATATTATATAGAAATGTAGCTACAGTTCGATAGCATTATAGATGTGCTTTTGGAGGTGTAGTGGCGTCGGGGTTCACTGTTAGAGTGCCGCTCGCATCTTGAGAACCGTTATCGAAGAAGACGACAGTCACTGTAAGGTCATCCCTGTACTTTCTGCTCATTGGTTCTGGGATGCTGGCTAGTGTGGACACGTAGGACTTCTGGCCGCCTGCGCTCAGTGCGTTTCTGATTAGATGGGTAGATACGTTCGAGTCTTCCAAAATGTAGTCAGATGTGCTAGAGTTCTTTGACTTTTTATAGCGGAATGCGGGTCTTTGAGCGTCCTTGTCTATGCTCAAGTCTGTGACATCTGGGAGTCTCCTGCCGTCAGTGGCTGAATTTGATTTGACATTAACATTATCCATGTAGTGTTCCTTCCAGCGAACGACAAGGCCTGTGATTTCCTCATTGGTTAGTAGCTCGAATAGACCATCAGATCCCATAACCATGAATTTCGTGGAGTCGTCAATGGTGGTAGTGGTGATTTCAGGGCGGGCAGTGACGTATGGTGGAGTTAGGAGGTCCCGAGGTTCGCTGCGGAAGTAAACCTTAACGTGATCGGGCAAATCTCTCAATTTATGGCCATCGATTTCGTTTAGTTTGTAACGGTAGTCCCCAAAGGCACGAGATGGCTGCAAACATCCCAGGACACGACCACGACGAACCGCGTTAGCCTCTCCAGGATGTTCGTTCTGGATTCTTTGCACTTCCGATTCATTGTCACCTGTTTGGTCGACGGACAGGGCTCTGGTAGACCAATTACCTTTACTGTCCACACTACCGATTAGGGCACGGGAATCACCAGTAACAGCGACCTTCAATGTGGAATCTTGACTGCTATATAGAGACAGAAGCGCACACGATCCTGAAATAGCCGGTAGTAGGTTGGCCATATTCTGCTGAGAAGGATCCTTAAACAAATTGCGGAAGGACTCCTGGATTATATCGGTGTCTAACTGCACAAATGCATTGCTAATAGCAGTGTCTATCTCAGCTGATGCACTGGGTTTACCACTAGTAACCAGGGGACTTAATTGTCTAGCGACATAACGCACCATATCATTCGACAATTTAGCCGATGTGAACGGTCCACTGTGTCCATCAAAAATACCGAAAAAGTAAAGATCATTCTCGTCGTCCTTTAATGGGATAGTGATTACTTGCTCGACATGGTTATCCTCAATAGGATTGTTCGATGGCAACTGTGCCACATCGTAACGAATAATACCCTTACCCCTATTCACATTGAAACTCTCCTGCATACCGCGGAGTTTTCTATTAACAGCATCATCACTCAAAAGATTAATGGTGTTCCCATTAGCGTTGGTTTTGTTAGTGTAGCTCCGAATCCCGTCAACAGCGTCTAAAGCGATTGGTCTCTGTGTCCACAGGGAATAGGATGCCAGAAGAAGGCCCGATCCACCCAGAAATAGTAGGTTCAATCTTTTACCGCGATTCATTAGAGTGACCATACTGCGAGTTGAGCTTGTCGTACTATGGAAACGAGGATGTTTGCTTGCATGCAGCCCTAACAGCACATTTCTGCATAAAGGTATTCCGCCGTGGCTAAGCCGGTTGCTAGCCCTGGCAACGTATCTCCCAGGATTGATGGTAAGCATTTCGTTGTCACTCGATGTATCTACAATATGTCAATTCGGTCCAAGTGCTATCCATCCAATGAGAAATGGAATTATAACACCCTTGTTATATTTGTCTGCTATTTTCCACCGCATCTTGAACATGATTAAGAGCCGCTTATTAACACGCGCCAACAAGAACCTGCGACAGTGATGCTACAAAGGGGAGAAAACGCGTCTGGGCTTTATGTTCTTCTCGTTTGCCCCTCCAATAATTCAATAGTACAATGAAAGAGTAGCTGCATGATATCCTCTCTATTGCAGTCTATATACTATATAATTGAATCCCAGTACTACCTCGTACACAATGATAAACGAAAAATTTTGCGCCTGACCGACGAGATGCCCATTTCTATGCTTAAACTATTGGAACGGCTTTAGGACTATCAGTTTACTTCCACAACTCAACTGTACTAAACACATTTAAATCCTACTACTTTGGTTATCTAAGGTATTTAGAACTCCACAAACAGAATACCCAAACTATTCAATAACTAAAAATGCCTCCAAAGGGTGGAAAGAAGCAGCAGCAGCTGGGTAAGAAGAAAGACAATGTCGACAAGACGTTCGGTATGAAGAACAAGAACAGATCGACCAGGGTCCAGAAGTTCATTAAGCAGGTTGAACAGCAGAGTATGGACCCTGTTAAGGAGGAGATGCGTCGTCGTAAGGCCGAGGAGAAGTTTATGCGTGAGGCCCAAGAGGCTGAGAAGAGGCTATTGTTCAACAACACCATGGATCAACGTGTGAGAACTGGTGTCGACCCCAAGACCATTGTCTGTGCTCTTTTCAAACTAGGTAACTGTAACAAGGGTGCCAAATGTAAATTCTCGCACGACCTGAATGTGGGCCGTAAGGTTGACAAGAAGGATTTGTACCAGGATACCAGAAATGAAAAGGAACAGGATACAATGGATAATTGGGATGAGGAGAAACTGCGTAGTGTTATTATGTCGAAGCACGGTAACCCAAAGACTACCACCGACAAGGTCTGCAAATACTTTATCGAGGCTGTTGAAAATGGTAAGTACGGTTGGTTCTGGATCTGTCCAAATAACGGTGATAAATGTATGTACAAGCACTCGTTGCCAGAGGGTTTCGTTTTGAAGACTAAGGAACAGCGTAGATTGGAGAAGGAGGCTCTGGATAACCAACCAAAGATCTCTCTGGAGGAGTTTATAGAAACTGAGAGAGGATTCCTTGACAAATCGAAGCTGACGCCGATCACAGTTGAGAATTTTGCCCAGTGGAAGAAGAATCACATCATCGAGCGCCTGAACGCTGAGAATAAATTAAAGGAGAAGAGAAAGCTGAGTGGTCGTGAAGTCATTGAGAAACTGCAAAGTGGTAACAGTCTGCTACTCGATGACACAGCCGATGATGAAAGTCTCTACTCTGAGAGCGCTAATGAGGGTGAGGGTTCTGCATGGGATTTGACTGAATTCACCGAGGCCCTAAAGAAGGCTGATCACAAGGACGACAGTGCCATTAAGGATTACGGTGATGGATCCAACCCAACATTCGAGATCATTGCCCGTTAGGCGGTGATTCGGCATTCATTTCGTGTATCTACGTGGACCACTTTTCTATTCCAGTATATTAAATGCATAATGTTCAAGGGCATGATTTCCTATCTTACAACTGGGCCAGAATAATAATTTGAAATTTCCTTCCGGCATAAAAGGTGTCTGCCTCCCTGCTTCAACAACTCGTTGCTACTTGCAATTCACAATAGTGGATCGGTTTTATAACATTATCATATACATTCACCTGTATTCATTGTGGAAAGTATTCCAGTATGTACATAATTATCATAATAAATTCTCATAACGTTAGTTAGAAAAAGTCTATAACTGTCAAACCATGGGGTTCGTGGATCCAACCCCTGCTAAGTACGGTGCATTAAGTTATTTCACCACGCATTGTGATAGATCGAATAAGTTTATTTACATATTTACAGGAGGAATATTAAAACTTTCCAGAATAAAGTGAATTGCTCAATATTTTATTATCCAATAGTGATTTAAATGATTTCCCTTCTAAATCAGTGATGTTGGAAGCAGTTATCATGCCTTTCTCAACGTGAATAGTTATTTCCTTCTCTAGGAAAGACACATTGAATTTTGGACCAGTCATGTATTTCCAATCATCACTCTGAAGCAGTTTTATGGTTGTTTCGATATCTTCATTAACACCACTTTTTTCGTTGCAATAATAAACGGGTACTGAACCATTTAATTGATCTTCATATTCTTCCTGGAATCCATCAATGCAAACATCTATAAAATCTTCTGTGGAATCCAGTCCAATATTTGTTATATCAGATCTAACACTTCCCACACTAGGGGTCTCCCAGAGTATTCCAGGTTCACTATCTGGTTTTAGCATTCCGTGGAATTTATCAAGATCAGCATTAACAAGCATGGTTCCGTGGTGATATGCTTTACCAGATGCAATTTTGTACGCGCTTCCACTACACTTCTTGTAGTTATAGAGAATATCACCACGTTTATTTAGTTCAACTGACAGCGTTGGATCAAACCGTTTTAACCATTTTATGATCAATTTATTGAAGAAAGTCGCATCAAATTCGTTTCTTGATGTCATATACGAATAGTTGACATTTCCTAAATCGTGAATCACAGTACCACCACCAGACAGTCTCCTCAACAATTCGTATCCCCTGGCTTTGAGTTCTTGGGTGTATACCTCTTGCCACACCGTTTGATTTTTGCCAATAACTGCGCAAGGTTTGTTGACATAGAATAGTAGTCGTTGATTCGTGAAATGGTTCTTGCTCCCTGAAGATGAAAGAGGTGTGTTCCTGAAAAGATAATTTTCCAAGGCTAAATTATAATAGGGATTCTTTGAAAGACTCCTTATAATGAATCGCCCCGGAGATTTTACTTTGTTCTCTAGTTCGGCCCCAGACAATGATTGGGGTTCCATATGATATAAGCTATTTATTTCATTATTCAGCTCAGATATTTCATTTGTTAGAGAATTCTCCTTCATAGACAATGAGGGATCGATGTTTTCTTTCGTTGTATCCTTTCCTGTAAACATGTCAGAGTACATTGTATTTATTTCGTTATACTTGTTATCCGTTTCATCTATATCGAAAGGTACCTTGGAATTTAGCTGTCTTGTCCAGAAGCGATGGGGCAAACTGGTCCCGAGAAGTCTTGGTCGTATTACATTCATAACCTCATGAATACTTTTAAAACGGTATGGCTGTGCCTGTGTAAACTTTGCAGTTCATATTCAATATATATAAGTATTTTCTTGTATGTAAAGGTCTACTCATGAGTCCCTTTTTATGTCTCGTTATTGAGGAAGAGCGGGCCCCCGTTAGGCGGAAAATTTTAGATCGTAGTTGAAGAGATGAGCAGTACAAGCCTCAACTTTCTATCTAAAGTATGAGAGGTGAACTTATCGAACGACAACAAACCTTATATACGGATTAAACTATGGATAAAGCACAAGCATTCATCAAAGAATGTCTTTTTACAAAGAACTTTGATAACCCTAATAAACCTATCGACGAAAACCGCCTTCAAAATACATTACTCTTAACTCCTACCGATGGTGGACAATCAGCGAGATTAAAGAAGACTAGGAGTTCTCTCAACATAAATGCAGAAAACATTAGTGCGGGGAGTAGTTCGGTCAAGCATCCTAATTATAAAAGTATTAATAAAAACTCTAAAATTGCCATGCGTGATTACATGAATGAATCTCGTGAAGCCTCAAAACAGGCAAAACGGATAGCTGCAGAACAAAAGATACGAAACAAGGAGCAACTACTACAATTTATCAAATACAACGATCCAGATTTGTACCATAAGCTCCCACAGTATAATACTTTCCTACCTATGTATAAGGACTTCTGGGTTAATTATATGCGAGATATTCTAGATGTGTCCACCGACGTTGCAATCGGGACGAGACCGAGTCTAAACGCCGAAACAGCTTTGATGAGACTATCAATGGCTGATTACAATGGATCTCTTCTATCTATTACACACAGCAAAAATAAGAATATGCTCGGTATACAGGGTATTGTTATTTGGGACAGTCAAAAGACCTTCATCATGATATCAAAGGGAACATTAGTTGATGAGATAAAATCTATTCCTAAGAGAGGCACCGTATTTGGTTTCCAAATTCCTATTAATGAAGAAGAAGCCCTGGAATATTCTATATTAGGTGATAGATTCAAGTACAGAAGTGTTGATAGGGCCAACAGAAAGTTTAAAGCACGCAGATGCGACGACATGCTTCACTACCTACAACAAAGGAATTAAAGGCAGCACTAGACCCGCTTCATGAAGTCAAATTATTATAAGTATATACTATGAATTCAACTTATATTTCGTACAGGGCGTTTCACCAGAATTAATTTATTGTAATATATATTCATGAACTACAGTATTTTCTCACTAACGCTGTAATATCCTGGTAGTGATCAGGTGCGCGTGCTGAAAATAACGAGGGCTTCTGTCTATCACAGCACTTATATACAGCAGACGAGCAATCTTTCCCACCATATAGAACTGAAATCGAAACTTTCCCGTTAAAGAGGGAGCATATTCTACCATCTACTGGGAGAAAATGTTTTGTTGGGGCAACGAGGTCCACTATCCTAGAACAAGGCCGATTCTCAAATCTAAAACAATTCCACGGCCTTCACCTTCTTTTGATTCGACAAAATGTTCAGCATTGTTCCAAGATAAAAAGGAATTTAAACGACTAGAGAAATATTTTGATGACGTACTTGCTACTGCTGAGGTGATCAATTTTCTAGGGGAAGATTCTAGTAGGATATGCTTATCTCATAACTGGTCGATTGACGATGTAAAAGACGATGTATACATTAGATCCATATTATTTCGTGACTGTCGTACACTAACCCACAGCAAAGTTTTAGAGCACACCAGTCCAAATCTTTCAACTGATGACGAATTTCTAAATGTAAAGAGCAAGAGTCAATCCGATGTTGTAAAGGAATTATGGGACTATATCATAACTAGAATGACTGGAATATTTAGAACACTTCTTCAACGGTGTGCCGCCAGTGTTGAAGATAAGAACGATGAAACTAACCCCTATAATTATTCTAAGTGGATTTCACTAAATGAAATATCAATATATTTTGGAAAGGCGTGCTCGATGCCGTTCCAATATATTCTAGAGAATTTCAGAGAACTGGTTGATGAAAAGGAAGAATACAAAGAAGAAATAGATGTCATATCACTGATTTTTGCTGATGCTTTGATAGATACTCTGGGGAAGGATATGAAAATTTTCTTCTCTGGTGTTGTAAGACTATTTAGGGATAAAACAATAACAGAGACGAGTTCATTTAGTCAAATAATCACCTCGTTGACGTCGGTGAGAGATAAATGTGATCTTGTGCCATTCTTTGAACAGGAGACTATTTCTTATTATCAAACCGTCAATCTAGACATAGCGAAGAACTTTACCTGGGACAGTGATCTTAGACGTATTACCGATATAGAACACTCTCTAGGTCGCTTTATCGTTGACGTAGTCCCAGAAAACCATGACTATGCGTTAATGCACTATCTAATGTTCGAGAAATCCGAATTAGATGAAGTTTTTCGGTTTGTATATTCTGATAAGAACCATAATGCAAATCGTAAGAGAGATGAATACTGCACTCTCTGGAGGGAAAACAACCCTGACTATGATGCATTTAGTGACTTTACCTTGTTGTGGGATGTCATGACAGTTACAATAGCCAGGTTAAACTACAAGCCGGCAGCATATACATCCTTGAATCAATGGATAAATAATACTATAACACGCCGGATAAACGAAACCTTGGCAAACAAGAATGGTCAGGTATTAATATTTGAATGTTGTAAATTGATGCACTTTTTCCCTGGGACAAATAACTTAACAGCCTTGGTTGCTGTAGTTAAGAAGGCTGTAAATGATATTGACGTTTTACTACAATTTTTCATTGACATATGTGCGGATTGTGTCACGTTATCAATTGACATGGCGCTGAGTGGAGAAACCGTATCAAGAGTTGAGTTCTCTGGATGGTGGTATAGGACATATGGAGTTAGTAGCGATACACAAACAATGTTGAAATATCTACTAGCATCCGAGAATCTGAGACAGGGGTTCTTCGAGCTCTTTCAAGCTATGGGATTCGGAATTTCGGGTGTCAAGTCTTTGATAACCTGTCTGCTGAAACAACTTTTAACGCATGGGTCTGACTTCTTGTTGATGATCCGCAATTATGACAATTTCCCCTTTCATCTAATTGATTATTTCCGCAGCTCGTACTTGGCTGCATTTTCGGTCAAAGATGCTCTGTACGAAAATCTGAGATTCAGTAAAGACACTGCCGCAGATCCTGACTTTTTAGCCAAATCCCTGGTGGATTCCACTCTATTGTTTTTTAAGAGGGACGACTTCGTGGAGTTCCTGGTTGAGAGCTCTCAGGATGATCTTATTCTGCCTGAAAAGCTTCAATCTCAATGGGATCTATTACAAGAATTCTACAAAACTAACAACCCAAGAGGTAGCAATAAACTTCTCAGACCCGCGTACCATTTGCAGCGTTGCGAGGTCAATTGCCCGTTCACTCTGGAAAATGATCCAAGACACTTTGTATTTGATGTCACACTTTATCAAGCATGTGTGTTGGACCGATTTAATGACGCAGAAGTTCTGAGCTTTTCTGATTTGTACAGAGCCACAAACATCGATAAGAGAGTCTTGCAGACAATTCTGAAATCATTTGTGGCAGCCAACTTAATGACCAAGGAAGGCTCGTCTGTCCGGTTAAACCACCAGTACAGACCGGAAGTGTCCAAAATCAGAGGAAATAAAATACACATTCCAATGGGGAAAATCAGCGTGTCGAACCTAACAGGCTCACGGTCTTCCAATTCTGGCCAGTCTTCAAGGGCGTCTTCCAATATGACCGAGCATCCTGAGGGCCTCAGCTCTCAATGGAAACAAGAACTTCTTAAAGCAGCTATTACAAGAACATTGAAAGCTGTAACAACAAATTTGAATCATGCTAGACTCCTAGAGAGCCTTCGCGCTCAGATTCCAGGTAGTAGCGTAGGAGACTTCAATGAGGCCCTACGAGTTGTTCTACGTGACGGATACGTCATCAAGGAAGGAGAGTTTTATAAATACAATATCTCATGACCAAAGTATATTTTGGTGATTTGTAATTAAATAGGACAAATGCATAATATTGAACAGATTTTTGAATGAATTACTCATGTATTGGGTCTCTTGGATGTGCCTATTGTCTCAGGCCTAACTGAGGGGGGGAAGCCCTAAAGAAATATGAACAATTAAGGAAAGCGGCGCGTTTCCGAAGCTCAGAAAAATTTTCAACATCGGGCGTATAAATTGGGACAAGAAGTTGTTCATCTCTTCCATAACAACACAGGCTGATATTTCATATAAATATTTATTTATTTTACAATGAAAAGCAGCGAGCAATAAAAGGTTGGCAGTAATGCTGCCAACTGTTTGGGAAAAGATGTATTGGCATTAGATAGGATTATGACTAAATGATCCGCAAAAATCTTTTCTGGATTCTGCATTATGAACTTGTGTTCTCTTCTCAACAGTTGTTGGAAGATTCACTCGTGTGCATTTCCAGAGTGCTATTACATCTTGCCCATGTTATAGAGGAATTAAGTGATGATAATATTACAACAGTGCATAGTTCAACTGATTGTATTCAAAATGAAGATACCAAAAACATCGAATTTAGTCTTTCGCTCCTATCTGATTTTTTCCTCAATTTAATGTAATCTTGTACTGGTATAACAGCAAATGTAATGTCTTGTAACTTGCCGGTTTGGTGACACTCGATGGATTTGTAGTTTGCACAACTTTTGCACATTTCAGCACGTGATTTATAATTTTTTTTATCGGTCAGTGACCCAAAGAACCCAAGGGAAGGAGGGGCCCTAAGAGAGGGGAAAGTGGGGGCAGACCCCCCACTCCACTCGCTGTGTTGTTTACAATCACCCTTAAAAGAGAGGGATAGGGAATGTCCATGGCAAGTGTTGGTATATCTAGTTCGCAAAGCTGATATACATAGTCTTCACTGTTTATCCTATCCGAATTTTCCAGAATAAAGGACAAACAAATCCACTACACAAGAGACAGTAACAAACGACGCATCACGAGTACAAAATGGTGTCAACTTTGTTTCAAGATTCTGTTGAGGAAGCTGTGGGTCAATCTTTGAAAGCCAGTAAGGTGCTAGCTGTTTACATAAGTAGCGGTGACGATGATTGGTTAAATAAGTGGTTCCACGTTAATGCTTCCAACCGAAAAGTTCTAGCCGACGTCGCTGTCTGGCTTAAATTGGTCAAGGGATCTACACAGTGTGCATACTTCGAACAGATATTTCCAAACATCGTGGTTCCCAGCATGTACCTGATTGTGAATGGTCAGATTAAGAATATCATACAGGGTGAACCTAACGAGTGGCTTTGGAAGCAGTTATCCGAGTCGCTAAATATTACCATGAGCATTGATCATGGTGTTGAAGATGCGGTGTCTGGGACTGCCAATACCTCCGAGGACAAAAAGGAGACTTTCAAAGAACAAGTGCAAGAAACCTCGCAACAGGTGTATCATGATGAAGTGATTAAAGAGAGAAAGGCTGAGGTAGAAGAGCGCAAACGTATTTTAAAATTATTGGAATCAGACAAGGAAGAGAGACGTGCTATAGAGTCCAGAGAGACTCAATTCGAAGAAGAACCAGTGGAGGTGCGTGACAATATTGTAGACAGGAGTAGATTGCACACAGAAAATTGTACTTTACAGATTCGCCTCACGAACAGCGAGACTCTCACGCGTACATTCAAGTCGAAAGATACATTAAACGAAGTGAGAACCTGGGTGGACGTTAACAGAACTGATGGCGATCACCCATACGCATTCCATCGTAACATTCCTCGCATGACCTTCTCAGAGTCAGATGAACTCAAAAACTTGGAAGTTTTAGAATTAACCCCAAGAAGCGCATTAATTCTACAACCACTCGATAACGTTCGTAAACAGATGAATATTTCTGAGATACAGCAGCCCGGTTTGTTGAACAAGGTATATACTGGATTCTCCTCGTGGTGGGGAGGGGATACTCAACAAACTCATGCACGTGGCGGGAACCAATACCCAGTAAGTGAACTCCCAGCACCAAGTGCTTCCAGACAATCTCGACTTGATAATACACAGAATTTGAGCAGAGATCAGTCAGATGTGAATGTGGCATCCAGGTCAGTAACACCAAATGTTTTCCAACTGGTGAATTCAGATGACATAGAGAGAGATGACAAGGAGAAGGACACGTATAATGGAAATAATATTTCTCTTGAAAAGAAGAAGGATGACAAATAGCCGAACATTAAACTCCTCGCTGATTCAAATTTATGGATACGTCGTAATGTTACGGATATCTTTTACAAATACATAGTTATATATATATATGTGCTCCCCCCTATCTATGATCATTGATGAAAATGCAAGAAGGTGAACATGGTATAAAAGAATTGATTATTCTAATATCAATATTTTTTCTTTTCTCACTGACTTCGCATTTTCCTCTTTCGAATGTTGTGGAATATCCTCATTGACGCTAAGGGATTTGAGTTGTTCGATAACTGTATCATTACTAGCGTCATTCTGTTCTTTTGTCTCAGAATTATTCTCAGTTTCAGCACTATTGTTTCTACTGTTCTTCACTTCATTTTCGAGTTGGGTTAATTCGTTGTCAATTTCAGAATCTGATATCTCATCGATATCAATCTTAGCACTACTCAATGCATCAGATAGATGTTGACCATATTCATGCTGTTCCGTTATATCGTCCATCACCTCGTTTATTTTTTCGATAGAACCTATACTGTTGTTCACCAGTTTTAGGGTATCCCGAGTTTTTTCCATAATCTCAACCATCATCTTATTTGTAATGGCTGTATTAAGATCCTGAAGTATGGACGTTATATTTGTTCTATGACCAAGTAGACGATCCTTGTACCGCTCTGCCAATATTCTGCTTTTCAACAATTCTCGCTGTGAATTCCGTGAGAGACTATTGTAATCTTTTGAGTGTTGTTTTGTCACAATTGTCTCAATGTCCTTTTCTAATTTTGATATTTCTCCATCTAATTTAACCTTGGTTGTGTTGAGTTGAACGATGTTGATATCAATTTCTGTAATTTTACACTCGGGGTCGTTGTGGTCGAGAGCATTGCCACTGATCACCTTGACCACATTCCCATCGTGTACAATCTTGTGCATGTAATGCTCTAGGTAGTAAACAATAATATCTTGGTCACATTTGACAGGCACAAAGGCTGACATTTCTATTTTATCCTTGAATGTGTCTAAATCCATAACAAGGTCAATTGCAGAAGAATTCTTCCGTATTATGGTCTTCTCAATAGCATCTACGGCTTGTCCACCTGCATCTTTGATGTGTCCCTTAATCAGCAGGTCCGTGGCTTTTAAGTAAGAAACTTCATCCTTATCATTTCTGGTTGTGAAACCTGATCTGTCTATACGCAGATAACTAAATAATGTCGAAAGGAGGCCTATGTCATCCGTTTTGTTGTCGATATTGGTTCTTTTCGGGTCATAGAACGATTCTGATGTCATTAAAATATCGTCGTGAATTAGTTCGTCGATAACAACATCGATACATTTTGGCTCTCCATATATGTCTGCCCGCAGACTCTCTAACAGTTCTTTGCCGCAGTGTATTGTTAACTTCTTTTTATCTCCGATTTCCCTCTTCATAAAATAATCCTTCCATGTGTTAATATTCGCATCATAGCCATCTTTATTAACATCTTTCAGATCTCTGAAATCTCTGTACAGCGATTCCAGACGGCTTTGGGGTAAATACTCGGAAGCTTTCATGCGTTATTGGGATTATCCTTTAGAAGAACTGTAATGCAATCCAGGGTATTTTCTAAATCATTTCATTTTTCTATTCTTAAATTATGTTTTGAAAAAAAATTTACATTTAGAGGAACATTAAAAAAAAGTTCGCAGACCCTTCAAATATTTCACAATGTGAACAATTTAATAATTATTTCAAAGTTCTGTTTAAATATTATACAACGTATATACGACTATACACCGATGCGACAAAACGCTATCCTCATAGATATAGAGAACCGGCAGACACAATGTCTCTGTGGATCATCTTTACGACTGTCTCCATTTTCTCCTTTAATGCGGTGTTACCAATAGTGTTGGCGACATCCACCAATTCCTTCACAAGTTCTTCCAGTCTCTTAAACATTCTTATCAGAGAACCTTCGTAAACATCTGTCATTTTGCAAATCTGTGTAAATGTAGCACCCTTGCACCACTCATAAACAACTTCCATCAGTTCATGTCTGAAGCTCTCGACATAGTCCTTCTCAATAACCTCTATTTTAGATTCCTTCATAATCTTTGCAATGTTGGAGGCTATCTCCCTCATATTCTTCAGAGGTTCGGCTAATTCAGGCTTTAGTCTTGGAGCTTCCTTGCAACGCTCCTGGAAGGCAAAGCAAGACAGAAGAGCTGCTGCTTGTTCTGGTTTCAGCTCATTGAAGTTACCGTTAAAGATCAATTCTGTCAATAGCAATTCGTCACCACTAGAAATTTCACACGCAACTCTACCCTTCAACTCAATGATATCATTTGGGGTACAGAAACCCAACCTTCTAAGAACTCTCTTGCGGCGACGTAGATCATCCAACTGGATAACGGACTGGGATTCGTTAATTTTGTGCTTTAACTTTCTCATGTCTTCTTGAAGTGTATGCTTAGAGCTGAACTTCTTGTATAATTCTCCAAGTCTGATTGACCCTGTCAATGGATTGGATTTTAGCTTATCTTCCAACACAGCGATCTTTCTTAGCAACTTGGTGAAGTCTTCGTCCTCGATCTTCATGTTCTTGATTGGATCGATTAGAGGTACGCCATCAGGGAATCTCCGCTTAACTTCAGCAAGAGATTTACCAACGGTTTCCTTCTGACCACTTGCCTTAATGTCCTTTGGCATGAATAAACGCAGGTTACCAATAGCCTCAACAGAATCTAGAGTGATCGGAATGATAGCACAAATTGATTTTTCGCCTTCACCCGCTGGACGAATACCCTCTGGGAAAACAGGGTTGAAAGGTTTTACCAAATTGACAGGAGAATCAGCGTACATGGTGTTGACCACAATATTGACGAAATATGACTCATGGTCAGTATACTCTGCAGTAGGGTTACGTCTATTGATTCTCTTGGCAAAATCGATTACGGCACACCAGCCGTAGTCGGCCTTACCACCAATATTTACCTTAATCAATCTTCCTGGTTGTAAGAAACTTAGCGAATTGGCAGGGTGGGTGATAATCTTACGAACATCCTCGTTGTATCCATCAAGGGTTTGTTTAACTTCATAGTACTCCTTAACATTAGATTCGTCTTCAATAATAATATCGCTCTCTTCCTTTCCAAGCTCAATCAATTTCTTCTCCATCACTGGGACTGAAACGACGTTCTGAAACTGGAAGAAAGAGTGCTCCAACATAAATTCAGGAGAAATACCTTCAACTCTCATTAGATTTAAAATCATATTATAACCAAGGTGGAATGCAGAGTCCAGTCTGTCGGCCTGACCTTTAACCATACCCTTGGCAACTTGAGGTTCCATTTTCTCGTCAATCATCATGATAACAATACCACGGTCATCTAGACCACGACGACCAGCACGACCGGACATCTGGATATATTCACCACCAGATACCCAACGGAATTGCTGACCATCCCACTTTCTGACAGATGTAAAGACAACAGTCTTCGCAGGCATATTTAGACCAATGGAGAAAGTTTCAGTTGCAAAGAGGACCTTTAGGAAACCTTCTTGGAAAAGAATTTCAATAACCTCCTTCAGGATAGGTAGAAGACCGGAGTGGTGGATACCGATACCTCTTCTTAGTAGAGGAAGGATATGCTTAATTTGGGGTAATTCTCTATCAGTCTCTGGGAGAAGAGCGATAGCATTGTTGAAAATCTTGGTTAAGGCATCCTTCTCATCATCGGAGTTGAAATCCAACTTTGACATTTTTAGAGCAAGCTCTTCACAGTCACGTTTACTGAAGGAGAAAACAATGACTGGGTTATATTTCTTCTTCCAGATCATCTTCACGATCTTATAAATATCGCCCTTGGCATCACCTTTAGCGGCGCCTCCCTTGAATGTCTGACCCTTCTTTCCTCTGGAGGCAGTGGCGTTTGGATCATCACCGGTTTGATTAGAAATCGATGCCATTGCCTTTTGGAAATTCTCTTCTCTGAATGTACTCTTTTCATCAACGACCAGATAAATACCGTCACCGTGGGCAGGGAATAGGTAATGTTGCAATGGTGTTGGACGGAAGTTAGTGTACACGATATGACATGGTTGGGTGTGAATCTTACAGATCCATTCAGCAAACTCCATAGCATTTGGAATTGTGGCAGATAAGAACACATAACGAACCTTGTCCGGTAGAAGAATAATCGTCTCCTCCCAGACAACACCACGCTCTTTATCTCTCATATAATGGACCTCATCGAAGATAACCCATGCAACTTCTCTCATGACCTCACTACCTCTGTAAAGCATACTTCTCAGAATCTCTGTTGTCATGACAAGACAACCAGCGTCTGGGTTAATAGTGATATCACCTGTCATCAAACCGACATCACCAAATTCGGCCAACAACTCTCTGTACTTCTGGTTGGAAAGCGCCTTGATAGGAGATGTGTAGATAACTCTCTGCTTCTCTCTTAGAGATTGGGCAATAGCATACTCAGCAACAACAGTTTTACCTGCAGATGTATGGGCAGATACTAGAACAGACTCACCTCTATCAATACAGGAAACAGCTGTGTCCTGGAAGGGATCCAGTGTGAAAGGGTATGTTCTGGCCTCATTCACTCTTCTGTGTTCGGCGATTGGCTTGTAGTCGTAATTAGGTGGCAGTGCAACTTGGTGACGAACTTGATGCGAAAGTTTAACTTTACCATCTTCCTCGACCTGCGTAGTGGGAACATTGGTTAGACCCTTCGAGGCGTCAACTTCTCTCGACGCCTCCTGCTCAAAGGAATCCGTAACAACAGGAACGGCAGTCTCCTTCTTCTTTGGATCAGAAGTCTTGTTACCTCTTACCTTCTTAATTTTGTCACTTTCATCATCTGATAGTTCACGCTTCTTGTTCTCAACCGGTAGGTTATTACTATTCTCCTCGGTGTCTGAAATGTCGATATCGATATTTGGGTCTTCTCCAAATACGTCAAAAAGGTCGTTATCCATATTTAATTTTTGAACAGACCCGATTAGATGTTGACTGGTGTAATCCAAGTGACTTAATTAGTGATAACTTATGATATATGGCAAAATGATTATATATTAAATACCACTGTGCATCATGAATAAGCAGTAGGCCTCTCTATTATTTTTTTCTTTCGCCCATCCTCATCTCAAAATTTTCAAGACTAGGCGATGAGGGTGTGTGGGTGTCTGAACCGCTCGATGTAACAGACAATTGAGCTTTTCGAGATTCAATGAGAATGTGTGTTCATTTAAATGTGATTAAATTATATGCATTGAAATACTAAAAGTATTTCTTTTATGTAGTTGCGATGTTCTTTTTCAATTATTTGAAATAGAAACACCAGAATGTAATAACGTACTACTCAACCTGGTCAATCATCTCTCCCCGGGAATTTATTAAGTGCAAATTTTGCAAGGCATTCCATTTTTCTCTATCGTATTCTCCTACTATATTATCTGGATATGGTACACCGGATGTCTGTGAGGAAGAACGTGACTCATCCGATGATGACGCGCTTGGTTTAGAGCTAGGCTCCCTTTGCTGACTCAGCGTGACGTTAAATGCATCCTCCGAATCCAACATGTAGGTGTTATCAGACTGTTGGTTATGGAATAACCGACTTACTGTTCTGCCTGCCCTCTCTGGAATGACACTATTTCTTCTACTTTGATTGGCAGAAAGAGAGGTAGTCATTGACTTTGTTGGCGAATGGTTGTTTTGAAGAGACCTCACATAACTAAAATCTACACTTCTACCTCTGTTATGCTCTACAGAGCCGCTATTATGCAGATCGAAATGATGTTCAATTGACCTTGAATGGGAATGCAGATGTGAATCATGGAAATTGGATATGGACAATTTTTTTCCAAAACGTTTGAAACTATTTGATTTTGTAGGGGATGATTGAGTAGATGATGTTATGACACGACTGCTATTCATTGGAAAACAGAAACTGACCTGTGAGTTTGATTTCACATGCTTTGTTGACCCATTTAGAAAGTTATTCAACGTACTTTGGGAACGACGATGTGTCAAACTACTTGAACTAACCATTGATATAAGCGATTTAGTTGGAGAATGGTTCTTCTCTGGACTCTGGAAATCATGGCCAGCTTCATTCATTATAATAGAGTTCGAGTAGTCGTTTCTGAGACTGTCCTCTAGCATAAACTCTGAAGTTTCTTCACCGATATCCAAATTGTTTAAATATTCATCCAATTTGCTGACTGTGTCTGATACAGAAGACACCTCTTGAGTATCGTTGTCTTGTGTCTCTGGGGTTCTACTTAATTGTTTTAATGGAAATTCGAATGCATTCTTTGAATGATTGCCAGACACATCCGTTGGACTTATAACCTCTTCCTGTATATGGCTACTTTCTATAATGTCTGTTGAAAATTCAAAAGGTGTATCTTTAATTTTGTTTGCTCTGTCCATAAATGCACTTTTATCCTTCTCCCACATCTCCAGAGTAACATTTTGTGGAAGTTCAATATGTTGTGGAACATCGCTTTCTTGCGAAGGTTCCTCATTAAATTGGTCACTCGACAACTCCAGTATTGCTCCTAGGTCGCTTTGATCATACTGTTCAGATTGGTCACTACCTTTGGCAAAGGTTTCATTATCTATTCCAATTGGCGCAGGGATCTGTACATCTGTGCTCTTTTCCACGGTCTTTAGGGAAGTTTCTGTCATTTCGTTTTGCATTAGAAGTGGAGAAACTGGGCGAGTATCCTCAGTTGAATTACTTGTAGCACGGACCCCCATCTGCTCAGATCTTGGGAGATTTAAGAATGATGGGAGCAGAGTGTGGTCCATCCGCTGAATAGCGTTCCTTTCTTCCTCCATTTGCGAGACTGATCTTAATCTTTTAGCATTGTAGCTCGGATCAGCCAGCTTTTGTTCAGATGAAGTCATAACTGTAGAAAGTCTCTCTTCCCTCTTCCCAGGGTTGTTCAAATCACTGGTAGAAGCTGAAGATAGCATATTCAGGAAACTGCGAGGTAAGTCCGATATAGTTGAAAGTCTGGTAACATATCTGTTATTAAGATTTGTACCGTTTATAGGAGCTGACTCAGTGGCCGGACCATTTCTCATTGATTTTTTATTCTTGAATGGTGATTTTAATCTTAATTTAGCTGATTTGAACTTGAGCGCCTGGATTTTATGGAGAGATTCGCCTGTACTTCCAGAAGTAGCAGACCGTGATCTACGGGGGAGTTTGATAGGTGTCAGTTGATGTCTCACAACAGAAGAATTCGATGGCTCGTCTCCTTGGGAGGTTCGATTCATCTCATTCATCAACCAATTGACAGGGTGCTCTGAATCAACATAGTTAGAGTCCATGCCCGGTGTAAGTGTTGGAATCGAATTCTTCAAAGGGATGAAACGGTCATTCGATGTTTCTTCCATTTGAAATTGTTTCCTTTCGTTTCCTTCTATATCAGTATTTTTATTTGCTGTTGCTTGTTGGTTGTGTGCAGTGTCAAGACCCTCAAAAAGACCATTGATGAAGAAACTGAATATTAGTAATGATTGAAATGCAATTGATAAATGAGAATGGACTACATTGGATGGGTATATGTGTTGTTTGGTCACTTCGTTGAAATATTCAACCGAGCATGCTAATGTAAGAATCTGGAAAAAAAAGTTGCTTGTTCTTATTAAAACCTTTTGAATAGGCAAAAACAGTATCAATCGTACAAACACAGTAAGGGAATATATGATTGTGGAACAGGCTATGATTATTAACACAGCCCTATTCTGGTCGAATAATGATATTAATGCAATAGCTATTGCTCCTGTCGATAAGGACAACAGCAAACTCAGGGCAGCTATGAGTTCTAACATAACCCTATGTTGTTTTTATTGTGCAGATATCCGGGATGGCGTGATACTGGTGGTGTGAACGGTTTAACCCTTTGATGCAACAAGCAAACCAAAAACTCCTTATTAAAATTAAAAGAAGGATGCTCTCCCTGATAAACCAAATGTTTACAGATCAAATCAGAATCTCATGAACATCAATACACCTGCAGCACTGGAGTCTCGCATTGGCGGCCAAACCTGTCCCCTGGAGGATTTTTCAGCAGTGATTGCGCTTCTGCATTATGTATTTATGTTTTTCCGCATTAGGAAAAATATCGAATATTGGAACAACAAATGGCTTTCCTCCTGAAGAAAAAATGTACTGTCAAATAGGAGTTTAGAACAGTCGATACAGCAGGCAATTGTGCTAAAGATACTTTTTGTAGTATAACCCGAGGGTCCCATTCTTGACGTTCAGATTCCTCGCACTGATTGGGTGTGTCTCTTGCAGTTGTGAAGTTAGCTGTAGCCTTGAACAAAGATCTGGCCACTCGCCCAAGGACCCTTATTGCCACGGAAGAAATAGATATATAGAGTGAGGTATCTATCTAAATGTATATAATGATCGTTATCACCGAGGTTCCCCTACCTAGTACGGTACAATTCAATCTCTGATTGCTTGAAATATCTGCGTCCGTCTTCATCCACAATTACAAGGCTCAGGTAATTTTTCACATTAAAGTAGTTGCAGCTCATATTCGGAATAAGATCATATCCACCCAAAAACAGCCTAATAGGTATCGTTTCACCCTTAACCGGCGAACCATCCATTATCTCGAACCTTATTGAAGTAGTATCAATTATCACACTGTTCATTTTAACTCCCGAAGACTCCCTAGTGATAAGACTTAGTTCCATATGCTTTACTCTCAGTCTGGTAAGTAGAAAGTAGATTCGACCAACAATAACATCCTTTAATGTGTATTGCGACTTCACATATTCAAATTCAATATGTAGACAGTTTTCGATACCAATGTCTAGTTTCACTGGTTTAGGCGATGTGCCACTCACTTCACTGTTCTTGCCATCTGTACCGCCAGAGCCTGTATTTCTCTCATTATCTTTAGTATTTTTGCCATTTTTATTGTTGTTAGTTGTTCCAACGGCGGTACTACTTTCTAAACCATCTTGGGCTGATGCATCATCTTCATTTTCATCAACGACTGTCCTCGTTCCTGTTTTTGTTGTCGACACCTTCTTAGATACCTTGGATATATCGTTGTAGAGATATACCCAAAACTTTTTTATTTTAGAAATATCGGTAGATTTGCGAGTAACAGTAACCTTGACATAGTAAGACACATCAACGTTCTTACCGCGGTATGATTCGTACATCTTTGCTAAATCCTTGAAAGCAAAGGGGAAACTCTGGGAATGCTGCAGTTCTCCAGGGGCGCAGAGGTCATAACTTAGATATAAGAACTGATCGACCTGCCTCTTTTTAGAATCTGACACACTATAATTTGATGCGTTAGATGAGGCACCTGATCCTTTAGAACTGGAACTGGAAGAGACGCCACCCAATTTCTGCATATCAATTGAGCCAACCACAGATATTTTAACACCCAGATGCTCAATCTTTTTACCTTCACGCACACGCAATGTTACGACACCCTTCAACGATTCTCCGTCTTCAACAAGAGGCAAAGACTCCTTCTTTGGTGCGTTGACTGAACCAGTCGGAGTAGGAACCTCAACATGTTTGCGGGTCTCCTCACCGTCCAAGAGGATTTCAATGTCTATAGGGGATTTGAAAAATATACTCATTAAAGCAATGTGTCAGAGGAATACGATTTAGTAGATCAATGGCTATGAGTAGTCGTGACTGAGAGAACAAACGCTTTTCTTTTTCTTTTGGTCTAGTGGTCCCCTTTATGTCTGATGCCTTTTTTCCACCTGCCATTTGATATAATTGGCAGCGCCTTGAATTCTCCCAAAATACTGCCTTAAAGTGCGAAGGTCATGTGACTAGGTAATATAAAACAGAGTCTGGAGCCAAAGAGGTTTTATGGTTATGTATATGTACATGTTTGAGATAGGTATTACGTATTATATACCTCAGATGGTGATATTACTCATTAATGCTGGAGTTTGTATCCAATGATGACGGATTGACCGGCTTATTACACACGCGCATTAGAGATGTGATACGTGGGTCAGTAACAATGTCCCTAGTCCACTCACTATCTCTGGAGCGACCTTGTTTGACCCATGAAGAAGGCCAATCATTTTCTTCTTCAGCTGCAAGGTTTACATCGCTACCTGCATCAAATTGCCTGACTGAAGAACATTGAACTAGAGAAGCCACATCGGAACAGATTTCCTCTGTCATGTACCTTTTTCTGTAAAAACGGTAAATTCTCTGGGGAATGGCCAGGAATCCGATCAGGTTAGGAATGGGGATGACCAGCAGTGGTTGGTTGACTAAAACTGGAAGGTTTGTTGCCTTATCCTTGATTACTTGACCCTGACTGTGCAGTTCCAGTGGAGGGAATGCAGCCGATTCGTAATCAGAGGGATCAATGAAGCGGGTCAGCACCCCGGTATCCTCAGGTTTCTTTTCCTCTTTTTCTTCTTCGTCCTCAGAGGAGGACTCCTTTGATGCTTCAACTGGTGGTTCATTGATCTCCTCTAATTGATCTTCCATTACCTTGATCTCTTTTTGCACATCATTTTCGTGTGCACTCCCAGTAGATGTGGACTCGATTTTGCTACTATCATCATTTTCAATAGGCAGTGGAGCTAGTGGGGGGTCAGTGGGTCCAAGTAAACCTTCATGTATACCGGCCAGGTATTCTTTGTACGCTCCCCTCCCCAGGCAAATAACACCGCCACTTAACGACAAATCATTTTTCTGTAAGTCTTCACTCAGGATCTCTTGAGGTTTCTCCTTTTTGTAGAAGATACCGATGGCATCTCTCCAGTCAAAGTTGTTCTTATACTTTCTTCCGAGTTCTTTCTCTTCATCCGGTGTTAATTTTTCGTTTGCACCTACAGTCTTTACAATTTTACCCTCCTGTTTTGGTTCTTCAAGGTAACTCTTTCTGAGGGATCTAATTCTGTTAGCCACTTCAGTACGGATGACACCTTGTTTGTCCTCTTGAACGATATCGTAGTCTAATCCGGCATAGTATAAAATTGGCTTGACGTAACGTCTCCACATCTTCAGTGACGTCTCAAGATAGTCACTGGGAGGTGGAGCAATGAAAACAGTGATTTTTCTGGGAATAGTTTTGGTATCCATTTTTTCTTCAGCCATAGGCTTCACCATATCGGCATACTTTGTGATGATCTGCTTCTGTTGATACTTGTCATAACCAAAACCTCCAACGGCAGTAGTAACTGCCAACCAGAATATGACCCAGTTTCTAGAAGGAAGTCTCATGGCTGGAATACCCATGGCTTGGAAAGCAGGATTAGCGAAGAGCCTCTTTGGTGGCTTCACATTTTTCAATTCTTTGGTAGCATCTGAAACAGCAGGCCCAGTGGCCTTGGTTGCCTCAGGAGTGCTCTTATTATCGGACATGTGTACTTGTCCCTAAGTTGTTCTGAGTAGCTTATTGAGATAAACCTTTTCACAATATATTAAAGGGTTCCTAAGCCGTTATTCATCTTATACTGTAATGGCCATTTTTGCCGTTATTATATGTTCGCTTGTCCGCCCGCCAATAACGCAGAGACACAACGCATAAATCTGAGGAAGGTTCAAAGGATAGTCCTGAATGCCTTTAAGAAGAAAGAACTCCCAAATACTACAAAACATATCACTGAAGAGAAATTACAGGCCTAGTTATTCAATTATATACCTATGTACCGTTGTTTCTGACCAAAATTCTGCTTTGGTTTCTTATCTATGAGTCATGAGCAATAGGCGACGATCAATTCATAAGGTTGGCTTACCTTCGTCCTCCCACTTCAGATTAAAACGACCCTCTGGAGTCTTGTACTGCTCGATCTTCTGGATGACCTCCTCAGGTGTGTGAGCAACCTGGACAATGTCACCATTTGACTGACTAATGAACCCTTCTTGAATCGAATGCTGGATGAAAGTCAGCATGGAATCATAAAACCCGTTTATATTGAAAAGAATAACGGGCTTGTTGTGAATACCTAGCTGAGACCAAGTGATACACTCCATAATCTCCTCGAAAGTGCCGTATCCACCTGGCATTGCCACAAATGCGTCACTCTCATTGGCCATTAGTCTCTTTCTCGAGTGCATGTCGTTTACTACAGTGGTGCGGCCAAACTTCCAGGAGATTGGAGTAGACCCCTTATGATCATCAACATCTATCTTCATTTGCTCCTCCAATTCGGCAGATTTAATAGAGCTGTTATCGTTATCGTCATCTGCCACATTGTGACGCTCCTTGGAAACAAGGGCGTTGGGGATGATACCGTGAACATGTCCGTCATAATTTGGGCCCATAGTAGCCTTGGCAATCTCTCCCATCAATCCGGTGGTCCCACCTCCATATACCAATTGCCAGCCCATCTTGTGGAACAGTGCTCCCAGGTCGTGTGCATCCTTGGCGTAGATCTTGTCTCTTCCTGCGGAAGAACCGCAATAAACACAAACTGATCTCATTTTTGTTTAGCGTTATGTGTTTGTTGTTATATCTATTCAACTGAAGACTGGTCAATTGCGTCGCGTAAACACAATCACACCCCTCTTTATATACATTCCCAATTGAAGGACCAACGTGGGTAGTGTCACCCATGGCAGACCTGTCCTGTCCTGGTCTCAACGGCAGCAAACAGGCACGTGCAGTTCCGAGTCACGTGCGCTCTGGAAATATATATATTTTTTTACGTAACCTCGACGGTGGCGTTCGTGATTACTGAGCGATAATGGCCATCGCTCGCCGGTTGGCAGGTGAGATAAGGCAGACCTCTTTTGTTGATGGACAGCACATGAGGGAGACAACACATGGACCTGTAAGTATTCTGATTGCTTAATCAGTAAGTTGTGACATTTTGACGTGGTTCAAGATTTCGCTCAGTTTTTAAGGAGAAAAGCAACCTTCTTCAACAATTTTTACTGCAACAAGGTTCAACTGAAGTTGCGAATATTTCATAGTAATAATGGATCCTAAGGAGACGGTAGATGGAGGCCATTTCCAAGAGGGTGTGGTGCATGGCCACATCCATAATTTTAACAACATGACGTATATCCATGGCCATATACACCATAATGCCCAACACCAGGGTGAAGATCTCACTAATGCGGCAGTGGAAACAAACGGCAAAACAGCCACGATTGATAATATCGGTAGTGAACCATATAATTCGACTAATACTACCTTGGGAAATAGCAACGGTCCAGCAGCAATAGATACTACTGATGATTCATCGATGCGTTTTATCGACTGTGTGCATTTTGAATTCATGGATCCGAATGGAGTAATTCCCAATAATTTCAATGTGGGTTTCAATAATGGAACAAATCTACAGTCAACTATTACAGATAATCATAACAATTTGCACCACAGCAGTTTCTTCCCGAAAATGGAAAGTCAAGTACAGGACATGAGATCTCCACTGTCAAATCGCTTGCGCCGAAACTCTCACATTTCATTAAATGACGATCTCCTAAACACACCGTTAACAAAGAGACGAAAAACGAGCACAGGGTCAAGTTCATCAGATGCAGATTGTTCTTGTAATCCAAAATTACTAGAGGTCTGTTGCGAAGTAGACCATCACCCCGCTTCCAATACCAATACTTCACTGGATAATTTCTCATTAAACCGAAATCGTGATCCCATGCAAACAAATATCAACGAATCCAAAGTATTAAATCAGTATCT
>JAKTPZ010000027.1:0-17318 GCA_030579215.1 Maudiozyma pseudohumilis
CCTGATTGGTGACGAGTCTAACAAGTTCCAGGAGCTACAGACCGTGTCTATCAAGTACAGAATCCGCAGAACCCCCCAGATTGGTGACAAGTTCTCGTCCAGACACGGACAGAAGGGTGTCTGTTCACGTAAGTGGCCAACGATCGACATGCCATTCAGTGAGAGTGGTATGCAGCCGGATGTTATCATTAACCCCCACGCTTTCCCATCGCGTATGACCATCGGTATGTTTGTCGAGTCTCTTGCTGGTAAGGCCGGTGCCTTGCACGGTATTGCGCAGGACGCCACGCCCTGGATGTTCAACGAGGACGACACACCAGCCGACTACTTCGGTGAGCAGCTGAAGGCCGCTGGTTACAACTACCACGGTAACGAGCCAATGTACTCCGGTGCCACTGGTGAGGAGCTGCGTGTGGATATCTACATCGGTGTTGTCTACTACCAGAGACTGCGTCACATGGTTAACGATAAGTTCCAGGTCAGATCGACCGGTCCTGTCAACAGTCTGACAATGCAGCCCGTCAAGGGTAGAAAGAGACACGGTGGTATCCGTGTCGGTGAGATGGAGAGAGACGCGCTGATCGGTCACGGTACGTCGTTCTTGCTCCAGGACCGTCTACTGAACTCGAGTGACTACACCCAAACATCCGTGTGTCGCGAGTGTGGTTCCATCCTAACTACGCAACAGAGTGTTCCACGCATAGGTGCCCAGTCTACCGTGTGCTGTCGTCGCTGTGCCGTCTCATTCGACGACGCCAAGAAGATGCTGGCCAAGCACGAGGGTGAAGAGAACATCTTCATCGACGACTCCCAGATCTGGGAGGACGGCCAGGGCAACAAGTTTGTCGGTGGTAGCGATACCACGACAGTCGGAATCCCATTCGTTCTCAAGTACCTGGACTCTGAACTCACTGCCATGGGTATCAGACTGCGCTACAACGTGGATCCAAAATAGGGTCCTCGCTCCAGCCCGGACTAGTCACATCTATTCCCTCTTGCACTCTTACATACCTATATCTACACTCAATGTACATTACAATACAATACAACATATCTATACCTAATTCACAGCAGAGAATACAACATATCTATACCTAATCCACTTCACAGAATACAACGTATCTATACCTAATCCACTTCACAGAATACAACGTATCTATACCTAATCCACTTCACAGAATACAACGTATCTATACCTAATCCACTTCACAGAATACAATACAACACATACATAATTCACTGCACAGAATACAATACAACACACACCCAATTCATCCAGATAATGCAACAATGCACCTCTCTACCCTAGTACTCCACGACCCAGCCGCACCACATCACCGACCCAGAGCGTATTCACATTGCTCAGCGGCTACACTTCCTAATCGGGATATCTGAACTGCCCCGAAAAAGAAAAAAAAACCCATCCAGAGTTGCGCCACCAACAGGGAAACAGCACAAATTTGCACAGAAACCGCCGCAGGGGCCATACAAAACGAGGCGTAGCAGCGCTGTTCCGGCGGCCGCCCCTTTCGTCACTCCCCCCAAAGCCAAAAAAAAAAGATGAAGTGCTCAGAAAAGGCCGCAGGGGATCGGTCCATCCTCCCACGCCTGCAGCAATAATAGAAGCAGAGCGACTTCAATTGGCGCCACAGGAATGGAAGAAGAAAGAGGACAACTCGCCAACAAACCACGAAGGGGGACCTTCCTATGTTTGGCAACGAAATATCAGTAAATGAGCGCCAAGGCTAGCACTGGTCCGCCCAGATACCGGTTAAGGAAGCGTCATTACTTGTGCACTCTAGGCCCTATTATCTCCTCTCTTTATCTTGGCCTGAGTTGTCTTTTGGGCATTCAGAGGTGTGATAAAACTGCTTGAAATCGAGTTCCAATATTCTCACCCTGAGGTTTCGATAACGGAGATAGGTTACAGGTGTTTTGTGTTGTTTCTTAAAATTTTGCAGAACGTATATAACCGAGGACACTAGAGGTTAGCACGAGGCTTTACCCACATTTCACATTCCCCGAACATAAGCAGCTGGGCCGATATTACAAGGGAAGAATACCACACGAAGGTGAAAAAAAACAACCCCCCACTAATAATAGTAATAATACAATACCTGTGGTATAATCCAAGGCAAACTCCTCTTTTAATAAGTATAGTATTAAAGGAGCCCACTGAACCCTGTATCTATACTGCTTTCATTGCCGCACTATTTTCGCATCAAGGTAGAGAGCGCAATGACCGAAATTCCGATGAACCCTTACACCCGGCTTAACGGTGCCGATTATGAGGTACCGCAGCTAGAGGACCCTGATTCACCGGATCCTGCTGCAGCGGGTGCAACCGGGCTGGCTATCAACGCCACACCGTCTGCCGAATTCTGCACATTGAGTGTGGAAGAGACGGAGAACAGACTAGGGACCAGCAGGGAGACCGGGCTCAGAAGTATCGATGAGGTTTCGAGTCGCCGTCTTACACACGGAACAAACGAAATCGGGAACGATGATGATGACGACGGGGATTCGCTGTTGAAGAAATTCTTCGAGTGCTTTATTGAGGACAGACTCATCCTTCTGCTGATCGGCTCGGCGATTGTGTCTGCCATTATGGGGAACATCAGCGATGCAGTGAGCATTACTGTGGCCATTATCTTTGTTGTGGCTGTCGGGTTTATCCAGGAGTACAAGTCCGAGCAGTCTATTGCCGCTTTGAATAAGCTTGTACCGGCCCAGTGCCATTTGATCCGCTGCGGGAAGGAGTCGCACGTACTGGCCTCGACTTTGGTTCCGGGCGACCTGGTTGCCTTCCGTATCGGTGACAGAATTCCTGCTGACATTCGCCTGACTGAATCCGTCGATCTTTGCATCGACGAGTCGAGTTTGACAGGTGAGACAGAACCTGTGCACAAATTCACCACCGCAGTTCCAGCAGAACCTCTGGTGCCAATATCCGCTAGAAGCTGCATTGTCTTTATGGGTACACTGGTCAAGGAAGGTCACGGTAGAGGGATCGTTGTCAGCACCGGTAACGAGACTTCATTTGGATCCGTATGCAAGATGATGAGCAGCGTCGAGAAGCCCAAGACTCCGTTACAGCTGGCTATGGACAAACTCGGGAAAGAGCTCTCCTTGTTCAGTTTTGTTGTTATTGGCGCCATCTGCCTCGTGGGCGTCCTACAAGGAAGGTCCTGGCTAGAGATGTTTCAAATATCTGTGTCCCTCGCAGTCGCCGCCATTCCGGAGGGTCTACCTATCATTGTGACAGTGACACTCGCTCTCGGTGTGCTGCGCATGGCCAAACGCAAAGCAATTGTCAGAAGACTACCTAGTGTCGAGACGCTGGGAAGTGTTAATGTAATTTGTACGGATAAAACAGGTACACTGACCGAAAACCACATGACTGCATCGCAGATGTGGTGTCTGGGAAGTATGAAAACTAAGGAGAATGCACTGAAACTGAGAGGTGTGTCCAGCAATGTCCACTTGAGAAACCACTTGACAGACGATGTCCGTGCAACGTTATCAATCGGTACATTGTGCAACAATGCAGTGTTCTCTGAAGATCACGTTAAATTTCTGGGGAACCCAACGGATGTGGCTATTCTCGAGGAGTTGCCCAACTTTGATCTCGAAGATATAAGAGGTGACTATAACAAGATCAACGAAATTCCATTTAATTCGCAAAGAAAATTCATGGCTGTGAAATTATCAAAGGGCCAAGAGCAAGAACCAAAGATTTTTGCCAAGGGTGCCTTCGAAGTCATCCTGGATCGTTCTGATACTTTTATCACAGACTCAGGGAAAGTCGCAAAACTAACAGAACAGGACCGTACAACAATTATGGAGTGCGCAAATGTCTTGGCATGCGATGGGCTTCGTGTCTTGGCATTTGCTGAGAGGGGCGAAACAACTTCTGCCGATAATGCTTTAGTTGAGGCAGATGTCACAGACCTGACTTTTGCTGGCCTCATAGGTATGAGTGACCCACCTCGTGCTACCGTGAGACCTGCCATAGAGCAGTTGCTGCAAGGTGGAGTTCATGTCATTATGATCACGGGAGATTCACCAAATACCGCTATCAGCATCGCCAAGCAGATCGGTATTCCTGTCACCGATACTGAACTGAATGTGATGACCGGCGAGAAACTAAAGACAATGAGTAATGAACAACTTGCACACGTCATTAACAATGTGAATATTTTTGCTCGTGCAACACCTGAAGATAAACTTAATATCGTGAATGCTCTAAAGGAAAGAGGAGATGTTGTTGCTATGACCGGTGATGGTGTCAATGATGCACCAGCTTTAAAATTAGCTGATATCGGTGTTTCGATGGGCATAATCGGAACCGATGTAGCAAAGGAGGCATCTGACATGATTCTCACAGATGACGATTTTAGCACTATTCTAACTGCAGTCGAGGAAGGTAAGGGAATTTTCAACAACATCCAGAACTTCCTGACTTTTCAACTTTCAACCTCGATCGCAGCATTATCCCTCATTGCTTTATCAACCGCATTCAAGTTACCTAATCCGCTGAACCCGATGCAGATCTTGTGGATCAATATCTTGATGGATGGTCCTCCAGCACAGTCATTAGGTGTGGAACCTGTGGATCATGAAGTCATGAAGAGACCACCAAGATCAAGGTCCGAGAGAATTCTGAACAAGTCAGTTTTGTGCAGACTACTAGGGACAGCTATTTGTATTATTGTCGGTACCGCTCTGGTCTTCATTAAGTGCATGTCCTCAGAAGGTGAAATGACATCCAGAGATACTACCATGACTTTCACATGTTTTGTGTTCTTTGACCTGTTCAATGCATTGGCGTGTAGACATGCCACAAAATCGATATTCACCATTGGAATACTAACCAATAACATGTTTAACATCGCCGTTGGACTTTCGCTACTAGGTCAACTGTGTGTTATCTATGTCCCTGTGTTCCAGCATGTGTTCAAAACAGAGAGATTAAGTGCGCTTGATCTTTTAGTACTTCTGGGTATCAGTAGTACTGTCCTAATAGTAGACGAGTGCCGTAAATGGGCAATGAGATATTTCTATCCATCAGAAGAGGAGGAAACTCGCTATGGTTCCGAGGTATGAAAACGGTCTCCAACACAAAATAAATTGAATCAAAACCCACGTTAGGTCGTCGTGATTCTACAGTCT
Organism: Maudiozyma pseudohumilis; assembly: GCA_030579215.1. Lineage (NCBI taxonomy): Eukaryota > Fungi > Ascomycota > Saccharomycetes > Saccharomycetales > Saccharomycetaceae > Maudiozyma > Maudiozyma pseudohumilis. Next base: position 5,173 of record JAKTPZ010000027.1, read on the forward strand.
CCATAAAGGGACAACATCATAGCAGTATATAAGTAAGCAATTTATATATTCCAAAGAACAATGAAAAAAGAACAATAACAACCAATGGTAATATCCCTTTGTAATTGCCCGATCTGTGAACTTTTTGTTATTATTCCCTTTTGTTTATGATGCAATGAGTGATGATAATTAAAAATCTACACAATTATTGGCTGCTGCCTTACGTAATCTATTCATGACCGCCAGACCTTCGTCTTCCTCAGGAATACCCTCAACAAAGATCAAGTCAACCTTATCTTCTTCATCAACCTTTCTTAATGCTGCAAACAAATTTGCCTGGATCTGTTCTCCGTTATGACCCAGTGTTTCGACTAAAATGTCGTATGATTTGTGATCGTTAAGCGCAGAGGGCACCATGCCATCTAGATATTTTGTAGTTAATAGGGCAACTTTCTTAAGATTCGGTATCTCTGACGTTTCCTTACTAAATATTTCACTAAATCTCTTTTGCTTCTCAGTAATGTCCTTATTGGTGGATGGTGTGAGGAGGACTACTTTGGCGGATGGCGCATAGTGTTTATATTTCATGCCTGGTGTCCTAACCTTTTCATTGGCCTTTACAGTCTTCATATTCTCAACCTTGCAATCTTTCCAGAAGGACCCCCCGATGCTGACGATGTCCTCGTAAGTAAAACCACCAGGTCTCAGCAACAATGGCGGGCTACACAGTCCATCTACCACAGTACTCTCCACACCGACTTTGCAAGCCCCACCGTCAAGAATCAGAGGTATTTTACCGTTTAGATCATGATAGACATGTGAGGCTAGTGTTGGAGAGGGTCTTGTTGATGCATTTGCCGAAGGTGCAGCAATAGGTGTATCACTTAGGGCAATTAAAGCTCTTGCAACAGGATCGGATGGAATTCTGACAGCAAAGGTGGGCTGATCGGCAGTTGTGAGTTTCGAGAGTGTGTGAATATTTACTGGTGGTACAGGAAGTAGTATGGTGAGTGGTCCAGGCCATAACTTTTCTATTAGATTATGATAGGATTTTGGAATATTCTTTAAGATTTCTGAAGGTGCCAAGTCTGTCTCCAAATATATTTTACGATTCAACTGATCAATAGATGAGACATGGGAGATCAAAGGGTTATCACTAGGTCTATTCTTCGCCTTGTAAATATTAATGACCGATTGGTCATTTAACGAAGAACCTCCTAAACCATACACAGTTTCAGTAGGAAAGGCTACCGTCTCGTCTGTATCTCTGATAATCTGAGCGGCCTGTAAGAGTGCATCTTTTGTAGCTGCATCTGAAATAATGGGTAAGGAACCATCTAGAACAGAGTTGGGAGAAAATTTGATAGATTCTGGCTTGACCTGTAATATCTTTGTCTGGAAGCGTAGTTGTGTTGACATCTTGGTACTGATTAGTCTCCTTATAAACATATGAATGCAATTTTTCGTTGTGCAATAAAAGAAATAGGCTGTGAAAGGTAACCGACCGTGTTTCTTGACACTTGGGTGAGGAGAGGTAGAAATATATATTCGAAGGGCAACGAATAGTAGCTGTGGTGATACTATATTACTCACCTGCATTATCATGTCAAAAATGGGGTGCGATGAGTTTGCGATGAGGTTTGGGTGACAGCACCGAATTTTTTCAGTCGCTTCCCACGACGAGGCAACAACGCTTAGACACGTGACTAATATAGAGGAGGCGTTTTCAAAACGGATATGAATGATCACAGTGTGGCTTGTGCGATGCTGTTGGTATTTTCCGTATTGAGGGGATTCTATTATTTAAGTTTAGAACAGCCAGAAAATGTTTAATAAATATTCTGCTTGGATTTTGACCAATAATTGAATCACACTCGTGAATGTAACATTTTATTCTAAAATATTGTACTTCAGGTTAGATTAAGATCCTGTAATAACTTCTCGAAAGACTAGATGATTGTAGAAACTTTATGAACTTAAATAACAACTGAATAAATGAATATCTTGAGGTGAAGTAATTGATAAGACGGACCAAAAAAATGAACAAACAAAGTCATTTGAAGACTCGATGGACCCACTGCTATTTTCATAACCCCAATAAAAATTGTATATCTATTAACTATTTTCATAAAACACTTGTGGATTTACTCCTACTGAATTCAAGATTCGAAAATCTTAATTATGAGTAATATAGAAAATGTTCTTTCATTAATCTTAAATTGTTGCCAAGGGTTAGGTAATTGTTATTTTCTGAAACTCTCCATTGATCCAAGAAATAAGTACTATTAGAAGTCTGAATAATAAACTTTATTACAAAATTATACCTGCCCATTGGTTGTAATAAAAATATTGGTTAATATTTAGACACATTATATATATAAATATATGTCAAATATTTCACAACAAGTAGCCTTGTTGGCGCAATCGGTAGCGCGTGTGACTCTTAATCACAAGGTTAGGGGTTCGAGCCCCCTACAGGGCTATTAATTTTTGAAGAAAATTTATAGAGCACGTGACCTTAAATTAATAAGTTAGGAACACATACACTTGGTTCTGCACATCTCATATGTTCTGGTTTCATGAAGAGCAACTACAATCGCATGCAGTTGGATTTTAAACTGTATATCTTTGTTACTTTTTTTCGTTTTCAACTTGGTTGCCTGGGACATGTTTGGAAAGGCCGACTGCGCTACTGTCTGTATTGCCATGTCATGAAACACAGGCATTTTCCAATGACCAAGTGTTTGGATAATGCTATCAAATGTCATGTTCCACCATACTCCAATCTCTTCTAAAATAAATAATATCTAATATGGAAACCATCGATAGACCATTCCTTTTCGGGGTATTACCGCCCGAACCGGGCGTTCCCTCCCTAAGTAAAAAAAAAATGAATTTCTTTGACCACATAGCACGATAAAGGAGGCACTACCAGAGAGCCAATTGCATTCCATTTTGAAGAAGCAGCCGTCTCAGGAGTACACAACACCCCCTTTCTCCGTTAAACGAACTACTCACGCACTCGCAGCATGAACGTACCTTCCGGTTTTGAAATACGCCCTATTAAGCCTTGTGATTATGAAGGAGCCAAAACGGCACTTGCAGGGCTTACCATGGTTGGTGACCTTACGCAGTCTCAATTCAATGAGATCATAGAGTATTGGTCTAGTGTACAACTCCCTGGTAGCACTAAACACACCCCTGCATACAACACTGTTGTTATCATCGAATCGTCCAGCAACCGCGTCGCAGCAATCGGTACCCTTCTCATCGAGAAGAAGCTCATCCACGCCGGTGGACTTGTTGGCCATATTGAGGATATTGCGGTGAATGGTGATTTCCAGGGTAAATCCCTCGGTAAAGTTCTCATCACACATTTGAGCACATTAGGATTGTCTTTAGGCTGCTACAAGGTTATATTGGACTGCGATGAGAAGAACGTTGGATTCTATGAGAAGTGTGGATACACCCGTGCAGGTGTGGAGATGCAAAGAAGGGAATAAGTTTCCCAAACATATACATCGCTCCGTGATATAGGCTTGGATCACAGATCGACAAAGGAGACACTCCATATGTTTCATCATTTACTTGGAGAAAAACTGTTCCCAGAGAAATAATACAATCCCAGGTTTAAAAAGGTATATGGTAGAGTATAGCAACATGACGTGGAAGTAAAAGAATCTGCACACATTCTCATGACAATATATAATTTGGTTAAGATATATTATGATATGAAATGAAAACATCTCTGCAATTTATTTAATTTTTTGGTGCTATTGTACAAGGCTCATTCTTCTGTGAGGGTTGCTCGATTAATGTGAGCCATTTATATATACTTGTAGATAGTGATACACATCCTTGGAAAGAGTTTAACAAAAATATATATAAATTAATTTTCATATCATCAAAATTTCTTTATTCCCCATTAAGAGTAAGAACGTCTAAATTATCACCCAAGTGTCGCATTCTAGAGTCTATTATGAAAAAAACCCTCCAGTATATGAAATTTACCATGAATATAAATGGTCATACAAATCGGCATTATAATAGATGAACGAACTATATAGATTGAATAAAAAAATAATCAAAAAAATATATATATCTGAGCAGTTATACACTACGTTCTGGTGGTTCTCTGACGAGGTATAAAATTGTCATATATATGTCTTTGAAGTTCGGTGAAATTTAGAAACCAATGGTTATCACATATTGGACAGTTTATTGTTCTTAGACGTGAATAGTAACCGCGCAATACGTGTTGTCTCCGCCAAATGCGTATACGACGCTGTAGACGGTCTACAAATATTTTGCAAACTTTGAAAAAGGCAATTACCGATTCTGTTGAAAAGTCGGAATCTATAGCTACATTGAGAAGTTCCCTACACTGTTGTTTGAGGGTTTCTATTTCTCTCCCCTGATAATTAACAGTCCTTCCTAACGGTATCATTGGGACCCTAGGCATCCTGTTTGTACTGGTAGGGTCCATATCCAAACTTCTGTCATCAACCGAATCAATGTTTCTAAAGGCAGAAATATCTTGGAGTTGGGTGTCTGTGTTGGGTTGAGTTCGTGAGCCAATACCAACATGACACACACGGTAAGGTTGGCTAAGTAAATACTCCCGAGAGGAAGGATGGTGGATTACACGAGTGAGAAACTGTCTAGCATCCATCATTTGAAATGCAAGATTTGAATCTGGAATTCTCCTCCTAAAGGAATGTTGAATGGTTTGTTGTAAAGATCCGGAATCAGCGTCTCCTAGGCGAAGTTGTTCAATCCCTCTAGCTGTGGGGGTTACCGCTATTTCTTCCGGTGTCGGTAGAGTGTGAGTGTTAGGAGGAGGCACTTCCACGCCAGTTGCAGAAGTAGTATATGGCTGTTGGGCACTGGTGTTGGTATGTGGGTTATTTGGTGCCCGGTTGGATGATTGGTTGCCAAAAACTGATCCTGTGACACTGGTGGATTGAGAACGAGAAATTACCGGAACACTTCCATAAACATAATTCAAGGCACTCCCTGAAAGAACACCTGGTGAATTACCCATACGTTCATACATATAGTCAACGGTGTATTGATCCCCAAAGAAGGGGGTATGGCCTCCTGTTCTTGGTTGTGCGTTGTTGATAGAGTCGGAATTGTGATTTGTTTCTTGCTGTCTACGAGTCTCATTGTCTGAACCATTTGATTCAAAACTGTCGGTCGAATGGTTACTCATAGTTCAGTTGTTGTTGTTGTTTCTTGACAAATTGATGAAAAATATATTGTAGGACTGTTGTACTATACTGTTATTTGAGATGATAAATAATTGAGAAGGGGAAGAGCGCACCCAAATGGAAAATATATTTGACCATTATTCCTCTCCAATTTATACGAATTTTGAAAATATAACTTCCACACCGTTGCAACCATCCCATCAGTGCCTGGTAACATCAAGAATATATTTCCTTCACCAAAAAAAGGTAGGTTCAAACTAGAGAGGAGAGTCTCAGCAGGTGTTCTTGATTTAGTTGCGCGGGAGATTCTGACTTTCCAAAGTTGCGAAACTTCCAATATCCCAGATCCCAACCTTTCTTTCCAAAAGAGGTAACATGGACCTGGTTAAAAAATACAAAAAAATGATTTGAAAGCCCAATACAATGCATGTAGGAGTTACATTCACCGAACATACTCCTCCCCTCCCCATTAACAGAGTTTCTTTTCTGTGAAGAAACGTTTGAAAGCCTACTTTCATTTCTTGATTCAGATATACAGGCAGCATTGGATGGAGCTTCTACCGGTAGTCTCCTGTTTGAGTTTGGGAGGCAGTATCTCTTTGGGAAAGCTGTCCAGAGAAAATACGCGCATCCGTATTCAAACGTTGTGACGCTGACGTTTTTCTGGTGTCATTGTTGTGCGGCCCAGAAGTGGCCGCACAATGGACGCACAGCAATCATACTCCGTCGCGTACTTCGTGTCAGGCACCCATTGTCTGACGTTCTAACCAGATTTGCACAGATGAACGGAGTGTTAAACCCATACTGGTGCATGTTTTTATTCCCTATGAAAACACTGCAGTTGTAATGGTGTGTGCACGGTGATCCTTGTTTTGTGTGTACGATCTTCTCTAAGGTGTGTATTGCACCCTGTTACGGTTTATTGTGCAGATTGATATAACGGGACAGGTTACCTAAATGGGAAAGACGGTTGTAGTGATAAAAGGAGAAATGTTGCCAAAATGGGAAAGACGGCTGTAGTGATAAAAGGAGATTGTTGCCTAAATGTATCGATGCGATGTTGCCTATGCTCATTTATGCATTGTTTTGAGTAGTGGTTATGTATGAGGTGATCCCATGGATAATGAAGAACGAGCACAACATCCCAGGGTAATACGTATAAGTTTAACAATTATGCGGAATGAAGCGTGCTCCCTAACTACCTTCATCGATATTGGCTACACAAACACGCAGTGAGGCTTCACGTACGTATTAAATCCCTGTACGAAAATCCCATCAACATACCAAGCGCCACATACGTATTAAATCCCTGTACGAAAATTCCATCAACATACCAAGCGCCACGCCAACCTGTGTAGAAGCAAATTTTCGCTGAACGACTTTTCATTCCTTGTAAACACTGCTATTTAAAACACACACAACCCAATAAACACAAACGAGCTGGATGGTTCGACCACGCTGCTGATCAGCAGCAGTGTAGCTGTACAATATCTGTAATACGACCAGTACACCTGTACAATATCTCCAATACGATCAGTGTAGCTGTACAATATCTGCAATACGACCAGTGCACCTGTACAATATCTGCAATACGACCAGTGCACCTGTACAATATCTCCAATACGACCAGTGCACCTGTACAATATCTCCATTACGATCAACGTGGCCTGGGCGTGAACCAGAGTCCTGGCGGGTATTCGAAGAAATAGGCTGGTAAACATACACAGCATGAACGAACAAAAGTCACCTCAACATCTGTACAGTTGATGTATGTGCATATCCCTTGAATCATATTATATACAACCCCACAACCCTACTATATACAACCACACAACCCCATGAGTTGCGTATAATACTTTACCAAGGGAAGAGTACATAGGTTGCGGTTGCACCGCCAAGCACAGACACATCGCTGCGCAACCATACAGCGAACAGACACATCCATGCACAACCATACAGCGAACAGACACATCGCTGTGCAACCATACAGCGAACAGACACATCGCTGTGCAACCATACAGCGAACAGACACATCGCTGCGCAACCATACAGCGAACAGACACATCGCTGTGCAAACACATCGCTGTGCAACCATACAGCGAACAGACACATCGCTGTGCAAACACTTCGCAGCGCTCGCTACCGCTCGCTACCGCTCGCTACCAATAAATATTGCATTAAAGTACATATTAAAACGCGCCATCTAGCTCACACACTAGCTCGCGCACTAGCTCACACACTAGCTCGCGCACTAGCTCACACACCTACACGGGCACACCGCATCAGCCTTGACGTCACCAGTTACACCAGGGTATCCAGAGCCTCTATAGACAGGATAGAATTACCCCGCACCACTGTCTGAGACCCCAAGGAGGCTGCTGCTGCACCCTCACCAGCGCCCTCACCCTTTCCCTCACCAGCGCCCGCCGCAGGGCCGAGCTCCACGGCCTCTCCTACCACCACGTTCATAAACACATCGTACCCCTTCAGCACCCCCGCTATACTCCTGCCTCCATTCAACTGCACCACCACGCGCTTGTCCATATACCTCTTGAGTTCGGGAGTGGATACCATATTATGCTATTATGCTATGCTATTATGCTATGCTATTATGCTTACACGATTACGCTTACACGATTACACAACCGTTTGATCGTGCGTGTGTATACCTATACTCTACCATCTATACTATGCAAACACACCATACTGCACTGTGCAAAACTTTCCCCAACAGGGCAAAAGCGCGGCGCCGCGGCGCCACGAGAACACAGGACCCTCACAGAGAAACGCGCAGGCCCGGACGCAAGAGCAGCGAACAGAGCAGAGCACAGCACAGAGCAGAGCACAGAGCACATCACACATCACACATCACACATCACATCACATACGACCACTATTAACGTACACACTTACAACTTTATAGACAGCCAGTCCAGATTCTCCTCTGCGAGACGCGTGTGGGAGGGCGCTGCGTCCATCCTCTGGACGCGGTCGAGCCGCTCACGCTCCAGGCGCTCACGCTCCAGGCGTTCCAGGCGCTCACGCTCCGCCCTCTCCCTCTCCGCCCTCTCCCTTTCTAGGCGCTCCCTCTCCACGCGCTCCGCCCTCTCCCGCTCCCGCTCCACCCTCTCAGCGGCTTGCGCCGCCGAGAGCTGCGACTGCACGGGGGCCTGGCCCAGGGCCGCCGCCGCCCTGCGCGCCGCCGCGGTGTTGTTGCTCCCGTTCCGCTGCCTCTTCTTTATCACGTCCGTCTTGAGCGACAGCGGCCGCATCACGCCGTGCAGCTTCAAAAACAGGCCGCACGCATTGCACAGCGAGTTCCCGTCCCCGTCCTTCCGCCACAGCGGCGTCGTGAACGTCCCGCAGTTGTGGCACTTCGTAGAGCGCGCCTCGGGCGAGCCCTCTGGGGCGGTGTTGCCGGCGCCTCCGCTATTGTCTAGGGATGAAGACGCAACACCCGCAAACATGCCGACCGCGCCCGCCGCGGCACTGCGCCGCCGCGCGCTGCTGCTGTCGGTGCCGCCCTTCTTAGACAGCCGCGCAGGCTTGGAAATAGCCGCCGAGGCCGACGAGAGCACGGGGATCGCGAGCGCCGAGGCCGCGCGGGAAATCTGTGCGGGCCGGCCCGTGGTGTGCACTGCAGCCTGCACGCCCGTCTGCACGGCGGTGTGGCCCGTGGTGTGGCCCGTCTGCACCGCAGCCTGCCCCGCCGGGTGGAACTGCAGCGGGCTCGCGAAGTTGGGCAGCGAGTTGGAGACGCCGAGGTCCCAGTGCATGTCCGCCGTGTAGGGGATGTCTCCCTGTGCGTCGCCCACTGTGGCGAGCACGCTGGGCGCGCGGCTGTCGACGCTGCCCGCGCCGTCCGCGAGGCTCCCGGACTCGTCCATCTCCGGCGGCGTGTCTAGTGGGTTCGTGTCGTCCAGGTAGTGGAACCCGGAGGCGGCTGAGGCGGCGATGCTCGTGCTGGCGCCCATGGCGCCCATGGTGCCCTGGTGTGGCAGGGGCGCTTGCAGCGGCATGTCCATGCCGAACCCGAGACCCATGTTCATGTTCATGCTCATGCCCGTGTTCATGCCCGTGTTCATGCCCATGCCCATGCCCATGCCCATGCCCATGTCGAAACTCATGGCGTTGTCCCCGCAGTACATGTCGAAGGAAGGGTCGCCCGGGCGGGGGCCGTTGGAGAAGGGGCCGTTGGAGAAGGAGCCGTAGCGCGTCGCCTCGTCGTCGCCGAAGAAGCCGTCGGGGGCGTCTTCCTGCAGCATGTCGATGTCGTGGGAGCCGAGTGCTGAGCCGAGCGCCGAGCGGAGCGAGGCGCGAGGCGCGCTTGTGTTTGTGTTTGCAGTTGCAGTTGCAGTTGCAGTTGCAGTTCCACTTGCACTTTCACCTGCTTGTGGCTGTGCACTCGCACTGGCACCCTGCTGCGCTTGTGCGAGCTCGTCTAGGCGCATCATCGTCTCGAGGGCGTCCCGCCTCGCGGCGTTCATTCCCTGCAGGCGGCGCGCGATGTTGAGGAGCCGCTCGCGGTGGGGCAGCTGGAGGCGGGCGTGCTTGTACAGGCTGTAGATGTCTGCGCCTGTGTCGGGGGTGTTTGTGTTTGTGTCCTGGGCGGTGGTGTTCGCATTTGTGTTGGCGTTTGTGTTGGTGCGGGTGGTGGCGGTGCTGTCGAGCAGCGCGTATTCTTTGAGCTGGGTGGTGAGTAGCGACATATCGCGTTTATATCGTAGCGCGTTTATATCGTAGCGCGTTTATATCGTAGCGCGTTTATATCTTGTTATATTGATATATTGATATATTGATATATTGATATATTGATATACTGCAATTGTGCGTTTATATCGTGCTATATCGTGCTATATCGTGTTATATCGTGCTATATCGTGCTATATCGTATTGCTATATCGTATTGCTATATCGTATTGATATTTTCATATACCCCCGCTACATAGCGCAATGCTTACATGATTCGCGGGCCGTATATATACCGCTGCTGGGCAGTTCCGGTGGAATACGACAGGAAGTGATGTAAGGTCTCGGAACGGAAATACAAAAGGCAGCACTCTTGGCTCTGCGCGGCGCCCTAGCACTTCGCTGCACCCTGGCACTGCGCCCTAGCACTTGGCCCTAGCACTTGGCCCTGGCACTGCCCACATACTGTGGCAGGAGTCATCGTGCCCGCCTTCCCCTTTATGGCTGTACAATAGCGAGACCGGCATTGATGTAGAGAAAGGGTAGGGTGATGCGACGGGGCGACGGAGCGAAGGGGCCTGTTGCTGTTGCACGGTTGTATTAGGGCTGCGCTCTTACGCTTGTACAGTAGTATTAGCGCAGCACTGCTTGCACGGTTGTATTAGCACAGGGCTTGCACAGGGGTCTGGCCCTTGTGTCCGGCCTCGCACTGCGCTCGCACTGCGCGTTGTTGCGTCCTCTGCATCGTTTTATGCGTGTGTGCGTCTGCATCGTTGTGCGCCGTTGTGCGCCGTTTTGTGCGTGTGCGTGTGTGCGTGTGTACGTCTGCACAGCTTATGCGGAGCTATTGTGCGTATCTGCAGCCAATCAGCGTCGGGGAGCTATAGATAGCGGTGCTTGCGGCAGCAGTCCGAGCCAGGCGATGTGTGCGCAGTGTGCTGTGCGCTGTGCGGTGTGCTCTGTGCCCATGTCTAGGACAGAATGTCTAGGACAGAATGTCAAGTGGCGGAATGTGCTGTGGCGTGGAATTTTGGCATCTGGCCGGCTGCCCGTGGGCGTGCGTGCGTTTCTGTGCACCGCCCTCGGTGTGGCGGTGTTGGCGGTGTGGCTGGCCCTTATCGCGGTATTGTGCGGTGTGTTGTGCGGTGTGTTGTGTGGGCGGGGCGGGGCGAGAGAGAGGGCGTGCGGGCGCGCGTGTGCGGGAGTGTCTGGGCCGGGCTGGCTCGGCGGGCACAGGGCTTATCTGCACCGCTGCTGTTTTGGGATTCGCTGTTTTCGTTTGGTTTGTCGCTGTGCACGGCGGGCCCCTCGGCCGTGGCCGTGGCCGTGGCCGCGGATTCGCGGTGTGCAATAATGCAACGCAATACTGCAATGCAATAGTGCAACGCAATAGTGCAACGCAACATGGTATGCGCACCGCCGTGATTGGCGCGGCGGGTTATCGCACGGAGTATTGTTCCTGGGTAGTCACCAGTGGGTTGGGTAAGCGTTCAGGCGGTAACTAGTGTAGGAGTTATGGGTGTGTTTGTATTCAGGTATAGACAAGGGTTCGTATCCACGCATTGACTAGGGTTCGTATTAACGCATTGACTAGGGTTCGTATTAACGCATTGACTAGCGCACGCATTCACGCATTGACTAGAGCACGCATTCAGGAATATACTGGCAAGGTCACTCATTCAGGATATTAAGTAGCGCTTTAATACGCTTTGGGAGATTAACTTATCGCTTTGATTTATCGCTTTGTTTTATTGCTTTGTTTTATTGCTTTGATATATCGCTTTGATATATCGCTTTGTTTTAACACTCGCTTCATTAGCACACAACACGCTCACTCCGTGTACTCACTCCGTGTACTCATTCAGTGTACTCACTTCGTTCGCACACTTCATTCGCACACTTCGTTCGTACACTTCGTTCGCTCACCATGTCCTACACCTCCCTCCGCAACAGCGACAAGCAGGTGCAGTTCGCAGAACGGGCCGTCGAGATGTACAAGCGCGAATCAGCAGTGCGCTCGCTCGCCCGCGACGTGCACAGCAAGGACGGCATCGCCGCCGCCGCCACGCAGCGCGCCACGCACATCCCCGCCAACACCATCCCCGTGAGCACAGTGCCCTCCGGGACGAACATCAAGAGGCACATCATCGGCATCGACAACATATCCCGCATCAACTACGAGATGATAAAGAACACGCCGGGGAACGTGCCGGTGCAGTCGATAGACGCCGCCAGCGTCGACGTGAGGGGCGAGAACGGCGCGCT